>JAJOZX010015175.1:0-66978 GCA_023014485.1 Bathynomus jamesi
ATATATATATAATATATATATACACATATATATATATATATATATATATATATATATGAGTCATAGGCGATGATTAAGCACATTTTTCAATACATTCTTTTTGCAAATTGTTAAAATCCAAAAGAAATGTAAAAACAATCTATATAGTTTCAAAACACCTACATTATTTCCTCACAGCCTGACGCTCCAATACCAGACTTCTGGATCACTGGGTGGTGGGGTTGCGCCCCCATTTCGTCAAAAGTAGCGATTACACGGGTAAGCTCCGTATCGCTCCTGTAATTAAAGCATATCCATGAGCCATCAGACATTATTTAAAAAAAATTCCAAATGCATGCAAAGTTTAAAAGATAAATTCAATCTGGAGAACTTCCTATAAATATTAAAAAACGAGGAAAAGCACAAATAAAACACCATATATATATATATATATATATATATATACACATTTTAACTGCAAAGAACACGCAGTATAATTAACGTAAAGAACGACGTTGTATAGGAGAACATTCCGCGCAAGATGAGGAGGGAGAACGAACAAATGAAAAAATGAGGTAAACCACCGGGAATCGAACCCGGGATCTTCCGATTGCCGGTCAGGAGAATTACGACTTCTGATCGAGTGAGGACCATGGTGTAGTGGTTATCATATCTGACCGGCATCGGAAGATCCGGGTTCGATTCCAGGGTGGTTACTCATTTTTTCATTTGTTCATTCTCCCTCCTCATCTTGCGCGGAATGTTCTCCTATACAAACGTCGTTCTTTACGTTATATATACACATATATATATATATATATATATATGAAAATTATTTCACGAAAGAACACGTGAAAAATATTTATGATGAATAAAACCACGAAGGAAAGGAAATACAGAATGGTGCTCAAGCGCTTTCATCTAATGACATCCTCATTAGATGTCATTAGACGAAAGCACTTGAGCACCATTCTGTGTTCCTTTCCTTCGTGGTTTTATTCATCATATATATATATATATATATATAAGCCGAAATAATCGGGATGGAAACAGATAATAATTGAAAACATAGTAGGACTAATTTCATGCTGTAGAAAACCAGAGCAAAAGGATATTAGATTGTCAATTTTAAACGAGAAGCAATACAGACTAATTTCAATGCTGGTAAATGAATGAGGTTTAGTTTATGTAGGTTAGGTCAGGTTATATTATAACACGAAAATTCATCTTTAAATATGTCGGGGGAATTTTCTCGCAAATTCAAATTACGCCTGAAAAAAAGTCTAAAATTTCAGGTTCATACGAAAATAGGCCTTCAAAATTAATAGAACTGACATATGTAAAGTATGTACCGAATTTCATTCCATATATAGAAGAGTGATTGCCTCCAGGTGATATAAAGTTCAAAGTCTCCCGTATGCATTTCATATTTTATAAGAATTTAAATATTTAAACTATTAAACCTTTAGAAAATAAAAATTATAATTTTAACTAACTATATCTACAGCATAGGCACCAAACTTTTCTAATGTTATATATATATGAAGACTTGACATATTTAGTTAACTCTTTATAAGCATTTGTATCCTACGAAATTTTCAAAATATTAACTTCAGCTTACACCGCAAAATGTAACCAAAGATGGTATTCATTACATAATCATTTGAATAAATTCTAAAAGAAATATGGACTTGAAAGCATGCAAGCTTCACTATCTATTCGTTAAATAACAACTATTCAGTTACTCTGTGTTATGAACACTTCATTTTTAAATTGATTTTGACAAACTACGAAAAAATTAGGCATTATTTAAAAAAAATTTCAAATATTGTGTTTTTGGTAACTTCCTAATTCAGAACAAGAGACAAAATTAGCCTGGTAAATATAAAGGAATGCAACACAAATTAATTTCAAAGCCCTTAATATGGCATCTCATCATTGTTTACGATATATATATATATATATATATATATATATCAGAGAATGAAAATTAAATTTGAAAACACGTTTATTTCAAACGATGGAATTAGGCAATATTTAAGTTTTATCACATATTTAAATATATATATATATATATAAGTTACTCACATTTCAACTGAATTGTCTGTAGTTCTTGCATCTCGTTGCAATCTCAATAACATTCTGCGATGAGAGAAGAGTTCCACGATCTGTAAAACTGAAAGGATACAATGCAACATGGCTGTAGTGGTCACCATCAGCAAAACAAATCAGGGTATGCGTAGAGCTCGGCCATGGCTTGTGTTGTTATCAACTGCACGAAAAATGTCTCTAAACGGCGAAACTCCCCATTTATAGGGGGCGTATGTGATCAACCACAAGCGTAATTTAACTTCCTATTGTTTACGGGTAATGCTTTTTCGACCAATCCGAGAGAACGCTCCCTTTTCACAAGCAATGAATAGGAGGAGCACGAAAGGTGGGGTGGGGTTTAGCTATAGGCTTCTTGAGAACGAGAGCATTAAGGTATACCGCGCGGTGATTGGCAGATCGCCATCAGATATGGGTGGAGCATCATACCGTTTGTTGGTAAACCGGTTCATTCTCGTATTGTTGAAATTCACAAAGTTTTTATTTAGATTTGCTCTCACAGACACCTGCATGTTTCTATGTCCTGAAGGCCCTTTGTCTGACAATACTACAATTATATTCGGCGAAAGGTGGTCTCCTTTAAGGTCATATTTAGCCCATATGGTCACTTTACAGAATAGAAAGGGGACGTAAAGATTTTTTCTACAAGTATTAACAAAACGATTCATTTTTTCGAAAGGATGAATGATTTGTTCGAATGGTTAAAAGTCAAATATGTAAATACATATATCTCCATTGTATATCCATTCATGGAAAATAAAATAAAGAGGGGGTCATGCTTTAACCTTCCCGAAGAAATATGTTTATGACAGTTGGTACATAATGTTTACCAAACTGTCATAAAATAAATTTAGATTACTTTTCGAACAAATGGTAATAAACGATGTGGTTCTCCATAGCCTAAAACTTGCTTAAAAATAGAATAAATACAATTTATATTTAGTTGAGAACTCTACATATATTACTGTAAGTTTGTGCGTAAAAATGAAACCCTTTACCTGGAATATTCTTGTGTTAAGCAGAGAGAAGGTAGCTTCACCTTTTGTCTTCATGGTCTGCAATAATTAATCTGTAAATGTGTCACAAATATAATATTAGCTTCCTGTCCGTATACCAAACCGTAAGATACGGCATAAAACGCGTCTTTACCTGTACATTCACAAAATTGAAACATGTTTATATATATATATATATATATATATATATATATATATATAATATATATATAAAACATAGTTAACAAAAGTATAAGTTACAGGCCTATATACTGAATTAGCATATTGGCGTTCTGTCAAGTGAACATGCATTCATATCTATCTATCTATATCTATATATGCATCAATGAGTTTGCCACATAAGTTAAATTATTGAGTCATAGGCTGAACAAAGGCTTCGCTGGTTTTTACAAAACATCCATTCAGGTTACTTGTAGCATTATTACTGAGTACATATAAGATTAACGTAATATGTACTCGTATATATATATACCTGCACACTCTTTTATAATTAATTATTCATTTTAAATTTGTTTAAGAATAATGATATATATATGATAATATATGATATATATTATATATATATATATATATATATATATATATATATATATATAATAATGATGATGATAATAATAATAACAACTGTTCGCGAGAGGAACGTGCATATTACGACATTTGCAGTGTCGCTGCGGTTTATCTATATAAATGTTATCTTTTATAATGAAAAATGGATTACAATTAAGGTTAGTTTAGGTTAGACAAGGTTTGGTTAAACTTATTGGCTTTTTTAAATGTCGCGATATAGAACTGAATGCGAAAATGCGTGAAGATGTCGCGGTTTTGTAGAGTAGCCAAATGCGTGTTTGTGTGCGCATGCGCATTTCCCAGTCATTCGTGATTTATCGAATATTGTGATAATAAAAATAATAATAAAAATAGTAATAAGTAATAAAATGATTTATTTTAGTTGTGTAAAGAGAGTGGGTTTAAATTCTAACTATTTATTTAATAAACAGAATTATCTGCATCGTGAAAGTAGCGGCCTCATATAATTAATATATAAATATATTTTTCTAATATTTTGTTAATACTAAGTTTGTATGATTATATATTTTCGTTCTATTATTGATCATATATATATATATCCCATTGTATGTCCATTAACTCATAAACAGAATGATGTAACGACGCTTTATTTATACCTTGTACACAATTATATAATTTGTTTGTTTTCAGAATAAATAATTAATTGTTATTTGCTAAATCGGGTCGTGCATTATATGGTTGACCCTTGGTGGCCGAGGCACTTTGGCTGATATTGCTCTGAGACGATGACACCCCGAGGCACTACCTAATGATGCCCTAAGGCCCTGGTTGACTAAGCTAGTGCCCTAGGGATTCATTAGGCACTGGCTGACTACGCCAGTGGCTGGCTAGTGCCCTATAAGAGGCCGGGTGTTGGACGACGGAGATTTTTTTGTAACAAAGGGGGGTGCCAACCCCCAAGGGGGTAAGGGTGGGGGTTGGCACTCTTGCAACAAAGGGGGTGGGGGTGACACTCTTGCAACATTACGTAACATTATGCACCATTGCAATGCAATTGCACTCATATATTTTGAGGGTATACTACTATACGTTCGTTTCCTAAAAAGCGATGTGATTTGTATGACAAGTCGTCTCTAACCTCACTTCTGTTAGAGATACATTACCTCCTGGTTCTTCCTGAATGCTGGTACTCTCCGATACCACATCGGCGAAAAAAAAAGTTTTGTTAATAATTCACTAAGAGAGAGACACTTGGAGGCGGTCGGATATATCTCGACATCCACCAGATTCCTAACTTGAGCAATAAGCTTTCCTGCTCATAGTCATATATATATATATATATATATATTAAGGTAGGTTGATTTTCCGCATTTTTTTAGATATCGACTTTGGACTAGTCGAGATAGTCAGGGCTTAATATGATAATAACTGACAAAAAATTTCAGATCCCTAGCTTTAACCGTTTTTTGAGGAAACCGTTTCAAAAATCGTCAAAAAATCGTACCGAAAAATACCGCATTTTCGCAATTTTCGGCCAAAAAATCATGCTATTTTCATAAAAAAATCCTGAAAAAAGTTACAATTTTATTGAAAAAAAGTAAAAAAAACATGTACAGAGTCAAATAGACACATTTAGATCCCAAGATCATCATAATTTTCACTGTAAGAGCCCTTAGAAGCAAAGGAAGGCCTCATCTGGCGGCTTAGGGCTTTGGCCAGAATGTGTTTGTGCCTTGATTCGAGTCCATAAACAGTATGGGAAGCTTCAGATGTCAGCTTCACGGCCCTTTCAACACTCTGAGAATGTGAAGGCAGATCAGGCAGCTCCAGCTTGGTGCCATTCAGCAATGCTTCTTGAAGCTCCTGGTCAGAAAAGTCTTCTGTGAGAGCAGGTTCACAGATGCCACTTTGAGAAAGGTTGATTAGTTCTGACCAGTGGGTAGCTTCAATGTTGATGGCTGTGATCTTCTTCAGCCTCTTCTTGGCTGGCTTCCCACTTCTGAAAGAATAATAATTAATTTATTTTTTATTCCAGTTTAAGATTTAATCCCTATTAGTCTCAGAATTGCTGATTTAATTTAACTTAAATTAAAAAAAAAAAAAAACCCGAGTTCTATAAATCCCCATAATCGAATTTTTTTTCAGAAAGAAGGTAAGATTATTTCCATTATCAGAGGGGAGGGGGGGAATTGGGATAAGAAAATGTAAAAAAAATTCGATTATGGGGATTTATAGAACTCGGGCCTTTTTTTTATTAAATAAATCCCCATAATCAAATTTTTTTTTCACATTTTTTAAAATTAATAAATGCTTACCTGATGGACAGAATTTTCTTGAGAGCAGCTTCTCTCACTTCCAAGTCATCAGACTTCATCATGGAGTACAGCACATTCTCGGGCAGCAAGGCAAAAGCATTGTACTTCAGGTTCTTGAAAGCAACACCCTGGATTTCTTCAGACTGCTGCTTGATCCTCTGGATCATGTTGAAGATGTACAGCTGCTGATTGTGGAACTTGCTGTCCCTTTTGATCTCAAACCAACTGACTGCATACACTTCCACAATGAACTTGATGGCCTGGTAAAGCTTATCCTGTAGTTCTGGAGGGTAAGCACCTCTGGTCCACAGACACATCAATCTAATTGCCAAAGTCAACCATCTTGCATGGTTTAATGGTCCAATTTTCCAGGCAGCAAATCTTGGGTTGACTTTGCCCCTGGAAATTCCAAGCACATACTCCAAAAGAAGCCTCTGGTCGCTACTGAGATCATTCAGTGTCTCCTCAGCAAATTCCATGTCATCCAGGGGGCCACTGAGTTTGGTGAATTCCACTTGTGGCAGATCTTGGTAGTCAATTTCACAGAGTTTTCCCAGCGGACCAGTGAAAGCAGTGGGACTTTTGGTACTGCCATCAAGATGCTTGAAAACAGCTCTGAAAGGAAGCTCATTCTGATGGAGTGAACAGCCAATGGTGTGCAATTTCCGCTCAATTTTATTTTCCAGAGCTGTTACAAGGCCTCCCTCCCAGCCAGTGTTTGTATTTGTGTTGTCAAGGAGGACAGCTTTCAGGGTATGAACACTGTTAAACTCCTCCAAGACACTAGCAACTTCTTCACCAAGAAGAACTCCAGTCGCACCTTTAATTGGGATGACTCTGTGAGTAAGATATGTTCCACTTTCAGTTCCCGGCTCCTTTGTGAAAGTCAAATGGTGCTCTTGTCCCTTTCCTTTCTTCAGCTTAGTCTCCCCATTTTCATCCTTAACTTCTCTGTACAGCAAAGTGTCCTTGTCAACTTTCCCATCAACCCCAATACAGACTAACTTTTCCAGACCCTCATTGTGCTTTTCATCACTTTTCACTTTCATTCTAGCTTTTTCCCTGTCCATTTTCGATTTATCAACTATTATCTGTTTCACATCAAGGCCAGGCTTAAGCAGGTCCATAGCTTGTAAGTCCAGGAGGAAGGCATTAGCAAGACTTGCCCCAAGATTGGAAGAAACATCACCCCTGATCAGTTCCATGGCATATCTGGGGGTTTTCAAAAAGCTGTAACCTCCACTTGGGTGCCTCCTTGGCTTGAACTCTTCAGCTTCACCACCAGATGGCTGAAATGAAAATAAAAAATAAATTACTAAAGCGAAAATGGGGGAAAATAGGGGAAAAAGTAGGGAAAAATATGGGTAAAAATCGACGAAAATGGGCGGAAATAAGAATAAATTACTTAAACGAAAATGGGGGAAAAAGTGGGAAAATAGGGGGAAAAATGGGTAAAAATTCAGGTAAAAAGTCGGCGAAAATGGGCGAAAAAAAGAATAAATTACTAAAGCGAAAATGGGGGAAAAAAGGGGGGAAATAGGGACAAAAAGTAGGGATAAATTTGGGTAAAAATGGGATAAGATATAAGAAAAAAAATATATTACCTCTCCTGATTCTCCTGAGCTGGATTCAAAAGAAATATCTTGTGAAGGTGTGGAGGCAAAAGTGGCCAAATCCACTTCCTGCTGCTGTTGAATCTGGCTCTGTAATCTTTCTGCTTCAGCTGCAGCCCTCTGGTCTCTCTTCACAGCAGCTTTATCCACAGATCCCAGCTGGAAAGAGCCCTTGGGTCCTATTTTGGCCCTCTGATCTCTCAAGTATTCCCTCTCCTCTACTGGAACCTGAAATATTAAAGTATATTAAATAGCGGATCTAAAATAAGAGATAAAATCCTGAAAAAAAATTGATTATTAATTTCTATTACCAGGGGGGGGGGAAGGAAGATTACAGGAGGAAAATGCGGATATTTTTCAATTACAAGCATTGAATTTCCTTCCATTTAAAAGGCACCTAATCGCACTAAGTTAGGCCAGTTAAAAGTTAAAAAAATAATAGCATTACCTTCTTACTGGGGGGACAAGTGCTCTGCTGTATTTGACAATTTTCTTTCTTGCACTTCACAGCATTGTCATCACAGGGACGAACAGGTAGCTTACAGGTGCAAGCAGAAATGTCAAAAAGTTTATCCAGCTTTTCCTCCAGATTCTGCTCCTGGACTGTAGAAAGAGATTTCCTGTTTATCTCTTTTGCTTTCTTGAAGCACACTTTATCCACCAATTTCACTACATAATATTCCTCATACAGGGGCAGCCGCGGGTTCACTGCCTGCCAGATCTCAATCACATCCTTTGCTATCATTTTAGCAATATCATAGTCTTTCAAGTCCGGGTGGCTGTTTTGGAGGAAATAACTGTACTGAATAACTTGGCGGAGGGTAGGAGGCTCTGTTTTATCCAAAGGGGAAGGCTGGCCACTGAATTTTTTGGCACTATCACTTCGAGTTAACACTGCAGACTTCCGTTTTTTACCCATTTTTATGAAATATCTGAAAATAAACACAATTAAATGAACGCATCATAAAATAACTTAATTTAATACACATTTTATAGGTAAATATCATTAAAAAATACAAAATAATACACTAATAAACATCTATAATGTATTTACAATAAGTTTCAAGCATCGTTTTGTTAAAAAAGCCGAATTTTAATTGATTATTTTGATGAAATAAGGTCCGATATTTTGTTTGTTTACATTGCGCGAATGCAGCGCGCGCGATTTTACGCATAAAATTTGGCAATTTTACAACTTAAAAAAATAATTAACAATCCTCAAAAAATACAATCATTTTCACAAATATGAATTAGTGCAACGTTTTTTATACATTAATACCTTTCTATCTACACTAGTCCAAGATCACAGTTCCAAAATCAACCTACCTTAATATATATGTATATCATTTATCTTTTCTTTGTCATTTATTTTTTTGTCCATTTCATTTAGTCACTTTAACCCTCCATTTAAGTTAATGTCCTTATAGTTTAATATATATCTGATATCATACCCATTTAATTAAGTAACTTAGTTTTCATTATAAATATAATTTAAATTTCTTTTTGTATATTTTCTTTATCCTAACCACTAAGTGTAATTTTTAAATTCCAATCATAAATTAATTAAGAATCTGGCCTCTTTTTGACACACGTCTTCCTCTGCTTTCCGCTTTGCAACCTTCTGCTAATTCTCCGCCAATTTTTTGTCGACGGAGCCCATTGTGCCACGCTGACCGGGCTCTCTCTGAACGAGAAGGAAGGCGCGATCTTTGCGAAACTGGATCATCTGGAGAGCGTTTCCATGTGCAATATCAAACAAATTGTTCAGCTTGCTTTTGAAAGACGTCTCGTTTTGGACTTGTTTTGGATTTCCCCTTCCCTTGTTCTTTTTCAAAGCTTGCACTCTTTGAACAAGACCAAAAGCTTTTCCAAACAGTGGTCCTTCCGGTGTGTCGGTATGCGTGCTCTTTCCCAAAATGAGAAAACTTCCTGCAGCACTTCTTCGGCGCTTTGTTTGGTGTCTTTCTTATTCACAACATGATGATGCCAAAAAACACCTAGGACCTGGCTATTTGAAAGCAGTTTACGGCCTAGAATCTTTTGGTCCGGTTTGTCCAACAAGTAAAAAACACGTGTTTTTGATATGACCGTCACCGTAAGTAAATGTAACCAATATAAACCAATGTATGGTTTACCAATATCTATTAAAATCTATTTCATATAGCTATATTTAACACTCCAACCTATGAAAGAGTAGAAAACCGCATTAATTAGCACCTGTAATAGATCATAGTAATGAGTGACTCAGAGAAGAATATATAACGCCATGAGCGACCACTAACTATCCACCGATGTGAGTGAAATTTTTCACAATTTATTTTCTGCTGAGTGACACAGATTAGGCGGGTGGGAGCTGTAAAAATCGAAAGTTCGATTTTATGGACCACCCTAATATATACAGTATATATATATATATATAATATATATATATATATATTATATATAATATATATATATATATATATATATAATATATAAATAATATATATAATATATATATAATATATATATAATATAAATAATATATATAAATAATATATTATATATATATATATATATAATATATATAAGGCCATAAGGCGATGTAAACAGGAAGAAGAGTCTATTCGAGCATCAAAAGCCTGTGAAACTCGCATAAATAACGATAATAACAAATTTTGGAAATTTGTTAAGAATTAAACGGGTGTCAAAAATGTCCTCCCTCCGACAATCGATGGGGTGTCAGGGGACGATGAAATTGCAAAGCTGTGGAAAAACCACTACTCTAACATTCTTAATAGTGTGAGTAGGGATAATCTTAAGATAGATTGCAGCGAAACGATTGTGGGAGGGACAAGGGAAAATATTTTGATATCATTTTCTGAAGTAAAGAGGTTAATTAAAGAGTTAAAGACTGGTTCTGCGTCAGGGGTAGATGACTTATCGAATGAGCACTTAAAATATGCAAATGACGTAGTATGTCTGCATATATCATTGCTCCTATCAGCCATGCTTGCTCATAGCTATGTCCCTGCAGAGTTCATGAGGGTATATATATTGCCATGGTCAAAAATAAGTATGGAGACATTCTGTCCAGCAATAATTACAGGCCTATTGCTGTCGCTTCCTGCTTCTCGAAACTACTAGAAAAACTCTTGTTACTCCGATTAAATGATTTCCTATGGACATCTCCTAATCAGTTTGGCTTTAAAAGGTCCCACTCAACTGACCTGTGTATCTATGTACTTAAAGAAACAATATCTGAATACATTCACAGTACTTCAACCATTTATAGCTGTTTCCTTGATATAAGTAAGGCATATGATAGGGTGAACCACAATATTTTATTTGGAAAACTAGAAGACAGGAAGGTTCCCATGTACATATTAAATTTATTGAAATTTTGGTATTCCCACCAATCTTTCACTGTTAGGTGGGGCAATGTACTATCCGAGTGTTTTGGCTCCTCTTGTGGGGTGAGACAAGGCTCCTTGCTCTCCCCTATGCTGTTTAATGTGTATATTGACGGATTAATTGCTTCACTTAATGAGGCAACAGTAGGATGTTGTATAGATAACACAAGGATAAATAACTTAGTTTATGCCGATGATATGGTGTAATAAGTCCCTCTGTTAAAGGTCTGGATCGGCTACTAAAAGTCTGCGAAGTGTATTCGCAGAAACATGATATTCTTTTTAATGTGACAAAAACTAAGGTTATGCACTTTCATCCTAAAAGCTGTAATCAGCCAGCTGATATAAGGTTTAAAATGAATGGTGAAGTAATTGAGGAAGTACAAGAGTTTAAGTATTTAGGTCAAACTATTACCAGCTCCTTGAGTGATGACTCGGATATAAGAAAACAATCTCGAAGCCTGTGTGCTAAAGCGAATATGACCATAAGGAACTTTTGTTTCTGTACAAGTGAAGCTAAAGACACACTCTTTCGTACTTTCTGCAGTAATATATACGGTCAGCAACTCTGGGTGAATTATAAAAAAGGTTCTGGCAGAACCCTAAATTTGCTGTACAACAGGTCGTTTAGACTCTTACATAAATTACCCCCGAGATGCTCAGCTTCGCAAATGTTTGCAACCCGCAATGTTCCGAGCTTCCCGGAGGTAACAAGACGTGCTCAACACAGTCTAATGCAAAGAATTAAAAACTCAACCAACCCGATCATCCAAGCTATCCATGAGTCCTGCCATTTATCCTCTAAGCTATGGACTTTTTGGTACGAAAACGTCTGTCTGTAGCTCCACTTAACTTCGACAGTGCAGTATTATTTCTAATCAACTGTATATATTTTTATCCTTAGTGTATGAACTGTCATTGTATTAATAATATTTGTCATATGGACTATAGTCTGCCAATAAACCTTTTCATTTTCATTTTCATTTTCATTTTCATTCATATATATAAATAATATATAATGTTATAATGTTATAATGTTTCAGACCAACAAAGACCCTAGTATCCACTCATGGCTGGTCTACCTAACTGTGTTCGTAATTGTGTATGTCCTCCGTGGTGGCGGACGGGACCTACAATTTTACGTGGGTTCCGAACCACAAGAACATAAGAAATTTATGTAACAATTCTTGTACATTGGCAACGACCAATTTTAGCAAAACTAAATTATCGATTTGAAACTAAAGATAGAATCTCTGGATCCAGAGGATCAAGTCATAATAGACTACTATCCACAAATATGTTACACTCTATATCTATTTATAACCGACATGCAAATACCTATATCAGATCCAAAGAATCCCGTCAATTTCATTACGGTATCCATCAATACTAGTACTTTGTCACGAAAAATAAGTCACGGTCCATATCGATTGTGGACGAAGTCAAAATTTACAACCATATACATTACAATATATACACTTAGGAGGAAAAATGTAGGTGTGGCTGTAAAGACTGTACAGTAATGTAGAAATGTGTGTGCACCATCTTGGGTCTCCATTTAAAGGTGTTTGTGGGGCAAATGAAGATCATGAGTTTTTCAATACCTCACAGTATTAAAAACTATATCTTAACATTTCCATTAACATGACTCCTGTTTACATTTAATTAAAGGAAGGAAACCAAAAAATAAAGTGAAGGTAAACATTGTTTTGAAAACATCACAAAAATTAAACAATATAAGCGAATAAATAACACAATTTGCGCTCATTAAAAATCTATTTACCTCTTTACAAATACATAAAAAGACTCATTATAATATTCCATGAAAAGACTAAATCTCACCCGAACCGACGCTAATAATAAACATTCCCGACTTCATCTCTTTACGTCCGTATTCCCAAAGATCTCTTTTAAAATTCTCCGGCGTTCCGTCAGCTTCTTTTTCACCCTCTCTTGTACTTGTGCATATTTCCGTTCTTCCTTTCTCTCGAGTTTCTGAGAAAGCAGACATGAACGCCTTTCCATTTAAACCTTCGAATAAGCCGCATGAGTGGGTGTCAAAAGAGCTGAAAATTTTCCCCCTTATCCCTAAACAAAAAAAATCTTTAATAGAAGCAAAGAGGAAAAAAAAATTTCCATATGGCTTCATAATTCACAGAGACATTATAGACTTAAATCCCTCTACGTACATATTATATATATATATATATATATATATATATATATATATATATATATATAATATATATGATACACCTAGACCGTGCATGGAACAAGGAACTCTTCAAGGATAATTAAATCCATTATAGTCCGAATAAGTAACGGTAAATGACAAATATCATAGTTTTCTTTTTCATGATGCTAGCCGACGTGGGCAACGAGTCACTCGCAAAGAGGTCCCAAAATTATAGCTTCCCTCACGGCTATCTGCAAAGCAGATAGGATCCAGCTTGGGACAGGATCTAGGGTTACAGTACACCTAGCCTACTATACTCAGAACTTCAATGGGGAAGGAAGCTATATTTTTGAGGCCTCGTTACCAGTGGCGGTCCTGGCATTTTTGGCGCCCTAGGCGAGGCGATCATGCAAAGGTGCCCTTCCTCTGTCAACATTACACTCACCCCACCCAGTGCATAACCTCTGCCGCAATAAAACACACTGAAACACAGTGTTTAAAATAAAGCACCCTTCATTTATTGTTCTTAGCTTCAAGTAAGAACAAGTGTCTTGAAACAAAAACTACAAAGAAATCTTTTATGAATAAATTAATTGAAACACTCGCTAAAGATTCCCAAATATATTGCAAATAAAATAAATATTCCAATATATTGCACACAAAATAGATAATTAAAAAACACTAATAAATCACACAATGTAGCTTAATAAAGAAATAAGATTGCCAGCTAGCAATTAACTGAATTTTATATTTGGTTTGGAAGTTTTAGGTCTAGTTGTTTTCCTATTAAAACCTGATCCTCCTGGTCTTCCTTGATGCAAATTCATCAATGATGTCATCATAGGAAATCTGCTCAGAAACGCATGGTTAATGCTGATGACAGCAAGACCACTGAGGCGGTCTTGCATCATGGTGGATCTCAGGTAAGTCTTGATGTTCTTGAGCTTGGAAAAGCTCCTCTCCGCTCCGGCCACTGTCATTGGAAGGGTGACAGCAACCCTGAGGGCGACCCAGATCAGCAGCTGAAGTGCTGTCATGCTCGTAGATGGCAGTTCAGGCAAATTCTTTAATTCCTGTGCCAACTTCCTACAGTCTAGATGGGAATGTCCTCGACAGCTTAAAATGTTGCTGAGGGTTTCTGATTTCTCTGTCATCTCCTCATTTGACAAGTTTTGGAAGTTTGAGAGCACTCCAAACTTGTCTCTCACTTCTCCCAAGGTCTGCAATCTTTCCTGAAGTGATGAGATAGCAGCATCCACCATCACATTGAAAAAAGTCACCTCCAAATTTTTAAGTGCTTCATTGATGGGCACATCAGGGGACTCATAGGAGAAGTGCCGCTTTGTGGACCTCAGCCTCTTTTGCTGGAGAACAGCCTATACATTCATGTCTTCGCACATGTCCATGGCTGAGGTTTGTGCAGCCACAAAGCCTGTTGTTCTGTAAGTGCTGAGAGTTGTTTCAGTCTTCCTTAGTAGATTGACAGCCACATCCAACTGCATTGAGGGGGACTGGATTACTTTGCTGACTTGCTGTATGTGGCTTAGGATGTCATACCACACCACAGTGCAGATTGAAAACCGGTATAACCCTATCTCCTCTGCCAAAGACTGGGCCTCAATTTTGTACCATAGGGTCAGTGGTTTGACCCCTCACCTCAATGAGTGCTTCTCTCACTGATGCTGCTTGGTACCTTACTGGCTCAATACTCTTCACCCTGCTTTCCCACCTTGTCTCTGACCATGATTTTAAAGTCAAGTTAACATGGTTCTTCAGGATAGCCCATCTTTGTGTAGAAGCTGAGAACATGGTGTAGAGCTTCTGCCAAAATAGCCAGTGGCATCTGTGGAGCTTTTAGCAGCATCAGCTACCACCAGATTTATTGTATGGGGCGCACATGCCACAAATAGAGCCCGTGGATTCTTTTCCAGCAGCCTGGCTTGGACTCCCTTGTTTTTGCAACTCATGTTGGCTCCGTTGTCATACGACTGTCCTCTGCAGTCGTCAAAGGGAATGTTTAGGTCCTCTAGTCTCTTCAAAATTAGGGACGACAAACTTTGGCCAGTGGATTCCTCTGCCTCCACGAACCCCATGAAATGTTCCTTTACTTGGGGTTTATCATCCAGTGAAACAATCCTGATTGATGGCGTGTGCAGTGTTTCTGTGTGTCCCCTCAGTGCCATATTCCTCACTGCCAGAGACTGTATTATGGCAACCAGCCGCACCAGAACATCTCTCCACCGCTTCCTCTCAGCCTCAAGGAGTGCCATCTCTTTTTTGTCAATGGTTTCCCCTTTTATAATCCGCACCTCCATTTCTTTCCATGTTGTCAAATGTTTTAAGTGTTCTGGCGTGTTTTCATGAGAACTGAGCAAGGTGGTTGCATTCTTCCAGTCGTTAAGTCCTCCCTTTATTAAAGAAAAGTCTTTTGTCGAGAACAGCTGGCAGCAGAAGCAGAAGAGGCTGTTGTTTTTCCGTGAATACATCAGCAAACTTCTCTTCATTTTCTTTCCGTTTACCAAGATTCTATTGAAGTATTGGTGGTGGCATTTTCTTTCATCCTCTCTCCTAGGAAAGATGAAGTCAGGTTTACCTGGTATGGTCCTCGCCTAACAAATTCTGTCCTCATCTTATCATTCAGGACAGAAGACCATTCAGCAGGATCAATTGGTTCTGCATCTGTCTGGATGGGCGGAATCGATGTGCCTTGATCAGCAAGTTCAGCACAGGAGGATCCTTCAAGTGTATCTGAAAGGATGTAGAGCAGATGAGAATCAATTTATTTATTTACATTATGCTTATCATAGGTTAAACATAATCATTCTCATGTTTATGATTAGTACAACTTCACCTAGATTTGTGTCCTTGGATTTTGGTATTAACTATTAGATCATTTGAAATATAAACACGTCCTTTGTAACTCTGCTATGCTTTTTCCCCAATTCATTTATTTACATTATGCTTACGATAGGTTAAACATGATTCATATGATGATTGTGTCATATTTTACAAGTTAACCAACTTAGCCCTCCTTGTTATCAGACAAAAGGACATAATAATTTAATGCCGGTAATATGTTGCTAATATCTATGCTACCGTTTTGTACATACCTAAAGAAAGTGGCAGGGTAGAGAGGGTGGTTGATGTGCTTTCATCTGAGGAAACTGGCGCAGCAGAAGTAGAGGTGGAAGTAGATGGCCCTTCATCCACAGACACCCCAGTTTTAGCAGAGGAGGGTCCTCCAAGATATTTTAGAAGTGCATCTGAAACGATAAAAATAAATGTTATCATGTGAAGCAAACATGATGATACACAGTTGCTTGTCATTGTAAATAACTTATTACTGCCACATGTCATTTATTTTATTTGGGGTTTATATTTGTTTATTGTGTATTTTACAGAGTGTCACATTTTTGTTAAAGAAAAGTATAATTCAATGAAAAATTAAATCATTCGAATATTATATAACCTTGGGAATTCTGGGGAAATTTTGTTGGGTGTTCTTGGGATAATTAAAAATATAGAGTGGTCACACTGATAAGTACGTGTTAATAACAGCAGAAATCTAGTTAAGCCCAATACTAAAACTAAACGCCTATAAACCTTACACCTACCATAAAGGGTAGGTTATGGTGAGGGTGAGGGTTTTAAACTAAAAACCAAAATCTGACAGCACAAACATGAAGCAGACAAATTTTAGAAGTCATTTCAGCAAAAAATGAAAAAATTGATGATTTTGCCTAAAAATATCGGATTGCCCACTTAAAGTAGCAAACTTATTGATTTTACAGTTTAAAAAAGTAAAGTTAAATATAAAAATGAAACTTAAATAAAATGTTCATGACATACCTCTATTTTTCGATCGCATCTCCTCTTCTCTTTCTTCTCTTTCTTCTCTGTACACCTGACGGCTTTGTCCTCTTCAACATGATGCTCGGCCAGACACGACTCACTATAAACTAGAACACATACGAAATTGTGGAGTGGAGAAAAATCCGTCGCTAGCTACACTCTAATTTACTCTGCTTGATTTTAATAATTATAACAGTTTTAACTTATACCTATTTCATTGCAATTGCAATGTTACGTAATGATGCAAGAGTGTCAACCCCCACCCCCTTTGTTGCAAAAGTGCCAACCCCCACCCCTTTTATTGCCAACCCCCCACCCCCCTTTACTGCAAGGCACCCCCTTTGTTGCTAACCCCAAAATGGTGTTGCAAGGGGTATGTAACTTGGAGGTGGAGTTCTCCCACAAGCTGAACCCCCCAAAGGGGCAGAAAGAGAGAGAGAGAGAGAGAGAGAGAGAGAGATAGGAGTGACCCAAAGGTGGGAACCCAGAGTTGGGTGTTCACTCGGCTGGAAGCCGAGCTCATATGGGGTTCTTCAGCCAACCGCCGCCTTTTATTGGGCACTAATCAGCCTAGAATGCTGAGTTGCCAGATAGCAATATTTATTTAATTATTCCTTCAGCCAGTTGCCAGATAGCGCCATGTGTTTAATTATTCCTTCAGCCAGTTGCCAGATTCGTTATTTATTAAATTAATTCATATATTAATCAGCCTAGAAGGTTGAGTTGCCAGATTCTTTATTTATTTAATTATTCCATATATTAATTACCCAGTTGGTTTAGAAGGCTGAGTTGCCAGAGAGCATTTTAATTGTTCAGGTGTTCCTTATTAGGGAGAGTTGCTAAATATCACCACTTATTTTAATTCGTTACCAAAGCAGATGAATTTTCTCCTTAAAGAGAACTAGCTATTTTAAAAGAAATTCTGTTTATTAAATAAATAATTAGAATTTAAACCCACTCTCTTTACACAACTAGAATAAATCATTTTATTACTTAAATCCTTTTTTATTATTTTTATTATCACAATTTTCGCTAAATCATGAATGACAGTGGGAAAGGAGAAGAAACCTTACGAAGAAAGGTGGAACGAACGATAATTTCAGATTCAAAACACACGGCCATCTCCCCCCTCCATCATTCCATCCACAAACTTCTCACCCCATCTGCGCTTGTATATATATTAATTATTTTGAAAATATACAAAACGTATAACCATATTTGTAGAAAAAAAATACATAATAAATAAGTGATTAATTCGTACACAGACACACACACACACACACATACACAAGCATAACATATAATACTTAACTCTCATTTTAACTGTTCACACACACACACACACACACACACACACATATATTTTTATTTTCACAGTTAACTAGAAATATTCTGTGAAATTTCAAGTTAATTTCATTATATACGATGTTTGATGCAGTTAAAATTGTTCGAACAGTTTCAATGCGTGGACAAATTTTTTATTTTTTATTTTTAAATTAAACAGGTTTGAAACGCAAGACCTATTTTATTATCATTTTTATTATCACAATTTTCGCTAAATCACGAATGACAGTGGGAATGACGAAAGGAGAAGAAATCTTACGAAGACAGATGGAACGAACGATAATTTCAGGCTCAAAACACACGATCATCTCCCCCCTCCCGCAATCCATCCAAACTTCTCACCCCATCTGCGCTTATATATATATATATTAAAAATGCTAATTGTTTATGTGAATATTTTAAACACCAAAACTATTTCGCTGATTAATTTAAACAGGATCTTCAAAGTTAATATAATCCGATTTTGAGTTTTAGTTATCTTACTCCAATAAACGATGTTTTCTATGGATATTTATAAAAGAAAAAGGAATTTTTAGCACAACCCACATTTTTGTGCCAAATTTTTTTTACAGCATATGCACAATAATTTCTTTTTTAAACTATATAGCTACTTATTTTCTATGTAAAGGGCTTTTCTATTGGATAAGAGGAGGGAAAAGGCAAGAAAATCAATTTTTGGCACCACTACAAACTAGCAAGCATCTACATTATCACGCATTTTAGGTCCAACAAACCAAAGCCTAAGCTACAATTGAAGTATGATTCTGCACCACCCATACTCAAAGACAGTTTTATGAGGATTATAATTGCCTTAAATTTATATACATGTCAAAACTAAGATCGTTATACATCAAAACTATATCAATATTATTATCATTATCAAGCAAATTTTTAACTATTAGTAAATTTTCTAATTTGACAATTTCAGTAAACAGCTAAAAGAATATTAAAAAAAATATGTACAGTCAGTCATAAATAGCTTTACATTTATAAGCCAATATTGAAATAAAACTAGACCTACTTTAAATCCGACTGTATATAGTATTGCCTCACTTGAAGTGGTAGAATGACTAGTGTTTGATGTGTTAGCTCATGAACAATGAAATAAAGAAGTGGCAAATGTAAATCAGATATTCTATGTTGAGGGTATTTTTTGTCTTTCTTGGAATAAAAAGAAATGTGCATATATTGTTGTGTATAATAATATGGGATCTATGTGCGTTTGTGTGCGCATCTTGGCTGTTCAAGCGTTGTATACACTGTGCCAACTGGCTGATAATGCCTGGAGGTACTGGCTTCTACGCCAACTGGCGGATTTCGAGTTCTAAGTCAAGTGTTGCCACCATGACCACTCATTGAGCTTCTACCTCTCGTGGAAGCTCGATGATCTCTTCCTCTCTCTCCTCCTCCTCTCCCTCTTAGGTTAGGTATACCCCTTTGGGGGGTGAGGCCGTCACACCTTCTCCCCCAAAGAGGTCAGGTGGACAGTTCCCCCTTTCTTTTTTTGTACCCTGGGGTTGGCACTAGGATGTCTTGCAACAAGGGGGGTTTGCACAGTGGTTGGCACTGGCACTCATTGCAACATTGCATCATTGCATTGCACTCTAACCTTTTGCGCCCATACTACTGGTTTTTATGTTAAGCAATGCTTTTAAGCAAGAAAGGTGTACTTAATCTTCCTAGAAGTTCTGAGTGAATAACTAATAATATAAACCTAATAAATCAAAAGGAGAGGCCTATACCTTCAGGGATTTAAATATAGTGATTGCCTATATTTATTAGATCAAATCAACTCGTTGTGTAACTTCATCGTATAGCGGCCTTACTTCGTAAAAGTTCGTCGCGCCCAACAACCAGAAGCGAAACCCAACGAAATAATAAGGTAAGGTAATTCTTTCTTTACCATTAGGCAGCGCTAAAATACCTAGGGCAAATAAACTTAACATGAGCCAATAAAAACACTACTTAACGAGGTCCTTTAAAGACCTCCACATACATAACGCTTTAATGAAAAAACATAAGGTTATGTCGTTAACTCTCCACTGAAATCTGCTGGAAATTTTCGACGGATGAGGGTCAACAGGCAATCAACCCATAGCCCTATATAGTTTTTTCAAATGGTGGCCCGTATGGGAACCCGACCCCACTAAAATTTACACTAACACAAATAGCGACTAGGTTTAGTTCGTTAGGCCTAACTCTAACGTAACAATCGGCGAAGGCTGAGGTCGATGATAACCGTAAACAAAGCCTTGTTCATTTAACAGACTTAACTCATTTTAAGTCCTATAAAAAATAGTCCAATTTCAACCTAAGCCTACTTAGTAGGCCCACTTCACCTTAAGCCTATTTAATAGGTCCTATTCTTTAAACTCAAAACAAAGCCTCATTTAACAGGCTTAACTCACTTTAGGTCCTATACGAAATAGGCCACTTTACCCTAAGCCTAATTAGTAGGCTCGCAGCATAGGCCTCTTTAGTAGGGCCACCTTACTTTACCTTAATTAATAGGCCTAATATACTCATACACTTAGGCCTTTTTCAAAAATTTACAATTTATACCTACTAAAGCCTACCTCTCAAAGTAGGCCTTACTCTTTTCACTCATGGCCTATCCTAACTTAAAATACTTTGTAAAATTTTAATTCAACTTGTGGTGGTTATAGAAACTTTTTAAAGCAATTTAACTCACTCAAAAAACTCTTTAACATCATAAAATTAAACTCAGAATCTTAACACTGACAACAATCATGGAAGACTTGGACAAAAGGGTAAGAAACCCAGGCCAAGAAAACAAAAACCCAGACCATGGAGCTATGGCACCATCTCAAACCTACAAATAACACTGGTATGCATATGAAATTTTTTTGTCTGCTGTGAGGGTTTTTTCAACTCATATTATATAATTCGACCATGCTGAATTCGAAAATGACATTGGTTTTCCTCAATCAGGTCAGGTTTTTTCTCTATTGGCCATTTATTATAAGTCCAATTTTATCCCCAAATTTATTGATTTTTTTAGCTTAAACACTGTAGATACGAGTAATATTATAAGAACACTCGTGAAAAATGAAAACATTGTGTGAATAAATACTTTTATTCATACAATGAATATGGAAAAAAGTTTATTGAGGAAGGAATGAAGTTTTTTTGGCTTTCCGTCTGTGTTTTTCTTCGGGCACGTCTCGCTTCAAACACCAGCAATAGTCCGCCAGCATATTGATATCCCAGTTTCCCTGGTACCTCTCTTCCGTTATTTTGATATCTTGGTGAAATCGTTCACCTTGTTCCTCACTATAATCCCCGCAATTTTCAGGAAAATAGTCCAAGTGGGACCACAAAAAGTGCATTTTTATGGACATGCGCGACCCATGAGCTTTGAAAGCTTCCATCAAGTTTTCGACAACGGACTCGTATTCTGGACTTCTACGCTTGCCAAGAAAATCAGTGACAACTGATTTGAATGCCTGCCAGGCATTCTCTCAGTTGGAGTCATTGCGTTTTCGAACTGAGTATCCTTGATCAAAGTTCGAATTTGAGGACCATCAAAAACCCCAGCATTTAGTTTAGCATCAGATATATGAGGAAATTTACTCTCGAGATATCGGAATGCTGAACCCTCCTTATTCATTGATTTGATGAAATTTTTCATCAAGCCCAGCTTAATATGAAGTGGTGGGAGCAAAATTTTTGTTGGTGGTACAAGGGGCACTGAAACGACATTATGCGACCCAGGTTCAAAATTCTCTCTGGATGCCCATTCACGCTGTGCATAGTGCTTCTCATCCGCTCGGCTATCCCATTTGCAGAGGAAACATGGGTATTTCGTGTATCCCCCTTGCATTCCCAATACAAATGCCACAATCTGAAAAAAAATGAAAATATTTAAAGAATTTAGAGAATTTGTTCTATCAGATAAAAAAATCTATGCATTGGACTGTATCACTTCTGTGGGGAAGTTAAGTGTTCTTATACGCTCTCAAATAACCTTTGGAAAAACAACATAGTCAATAGCAATAGTTTACTTATGATATTAGTATTACCTTCAAATCTCCACAGATCCTTCAGTTATGTTGGTCGTATACGAGAGCATCCAGTAAAATTTTCATGTTATCGTAGCTCTCAGTAAGTTGTACGGAATGTGCTACAGGGACTGATGCAACCCTATTCCCAATGTTGAGAAGTACTGCTTTCAAACTTCGTTTAGACGAGTCTATAAATAGCCTCCATTCTGATGCGTTATATGGCAGGCCCAAGGATTCGATTAGCCCCTCAACATTGCAGCAGTACACTAAGGAAGAGGTATTTTCGTGCACTGCAAAAAACTTGCGGAATTCTTCCTTTCGTTTCCTATACCAGGAGAATGTTGTTCCGGAGCCAGCAAGTTGTCCTCTCGAAGTCGTGAGCCCAAGATCTCGGCAGCTAATTTGGAAAGTCCTAAATCCCTGGTAAGATCATTAAGTTTGGCCTGGTTGAGAGGCCTCGGCTCATTTGAAGCGGTATTTTGAGGTATATACGACTGGGACTGGTCATTGGCATTGGTCATTGATTCATCATCATAATCATCGAAGTCCAGGGTTTGAGGTGGGTCGGGTATTGGAATTCCAGGACCATGGGGTACAGGTCTCATAGCAGAAGGAATGTCAGGGTATACAACAATGTGTTTATTCTTCTTGTTAACTCCTGAAAATAGAAACACAGAAACATGGATATAAAACTTGCATATGAAATAGAAGAAGCATTCAGACAGTGGCGGCTCGTGAGGGAAGGCTGCGGTCTGTAAGATATGAAATAGGTCGATGGAGTCTGTATATTTTCTTTTTTTTTCATTCATATTGTCCCTTTGGGGACAATATGAATAAAAAAGAAAGAAAATATACAATCATTGTATATGTAAATGTAACTTGTATAACAATATGTATGTGTAAATGTATTTTCTATAACAATATGTATATGTAAATGTATGATTACCATTATGGTGAATATTATGCTATATATGGTGAATATTACATTATGGTGAATATTATGTCAAGTTTCATACGAGGATTTCAAAATATTTAAGAAAAATAAATTTATAAGCCCACCTTGGAGGTTTGTCATGCAGAAATAGCAATCTGTCACGTGATCCTTTCCTTCTCTCCAAATCATGGGAATTCCAAAAGGCAAAGATTTCGCTCTGCCTTTGCTCCATCTTCTCAAATTTTCAATGCACGTCTTGCAGCACATATGAGGGGTGAAATTTTTGTCCTGGTCCCCTAGCTTAATTCCAAAGTATGTTCTATACATTGTCTTCACAAATTTAGTGATTTGGGACTGGTTATTTGGCATGGTAACCGTCCCACATATGTAGCAGAATCTATTGGGATCATTTTTACACGCTCTATTCATTATGAAATATATTATCTATATGCTTGAAAGGTAAAAAAAGATAAGAACACCAGACAAAAAATTAGTCACCCCTCTCAGAATGTACCTAATAACGTGTGACGGCGCCTCTGGCCTTGATAACCGCACGAATCCGGCGAGGCAGAGACTCTACGAGGTTGTGCATGTACTGAACATCGATTTGCTGCCACTCGTTCATCAGCCGGTCCCGAAGTTCCGCCAGAGTCCGTGGGTGTCTATTCCTGCGCTTCACTTTCTGTTTCCAGCCTGAACAACACCTTCGACGCATTCAGGATTAAAGGCTTCATTGGACCTGCGATGTACTCGTCGCCTCCCATCATTGGAGAACAAACAAAAACGGGACTCATCGGACCAAATTACACGTTTCCAATCTGCCGCAGTCCGGTTTTTGTGCCTGTGAGCCCATTTATAACGTGCCAATTTGTGACTTGCTGTTAACAGCGGCCTCTTCCGTGGTACCCTGCTCCAGATGTCCATCGCATGCAGTTCTCGTCGCAATGTCCGTTCGGAAATTGGTCGCTGGAGAACCTCATTGGTTTCTTGGAGCAATTGTTCTCTGGTTTGAAAACGATTTGCAGTTACTAGACGAGAAACATGGCGGCGGCCCTATTGTCGAGAATTGTTTTCCGGCCACAGTTACGCCGTCGATTGTCAGTTGATTGCGAACTACACCACTCTTTGTAAACTCGCTGGACAGTACGCGTTGACACACCAACAAATTGGGCTACTTCAGACATTTTGTGTCCGTGGGCTCTGCCAAACACGATGGCTCCTTTTTGCCACTGAGTAACGTCTGCCTCACGACCCATTTTGCAAACTATATCCAACACACACTTTGTTCTTCACCACCTCACGAAACAGATCTGATCCTGTGTGCTACGTCACCGCTACTTGTCACTTACCAATGCTACATCAGCGCCCTCTCTGTGACCTTGAACTTCCTACTATCGGTGCTATTAGGGGTGACTAATTGTTTGTCCGGTGTGCTTATTATACAAGTGAAACAAGTGATGACAGATGTTACTGTTCCAATTCCGCTTTGACAAAATCACGAAAAATTCTATTTTACTTATGAGGCCATAGCCGGATAACCTGAGCTGATTGAGAAAAACGGATTGCAGATTCGAAATCAGCAGGAAAACCTCTATAAGAATCACTTACAAAACCCTTGACAGCAAAATTGATGCATACCAGTGTAATTAATGAAAAAAAATTAGCATATAAAGTTGTCATCACAAGACTGTACAATGATTACAAACAGAAAGAACCTACAAGATATGATCTTGAAAGAACATTAAATTCTATTACTCGTTACAAACAAGAAATTCTCATACTAGATGAGGAAATAATTACAGCAATTGATGACACAATTGAACTAAATGATGATGAGTGTTCTACTCTCCTACTTAACAATGAAAATTACATTACAAAAGTTAATTCCTATATTTCTGAAATTCAAACCAACTTGATGAGTAAAAAAAAAAGACGCAAATGAAAGCTTCTTAGAAGCTATCCGAAATGCTTCACTTAGCTCTCCCAACATGGCTGAGGGCAATGAACTCAAATCAAAATTGCTTACGCTTGAAGTACCCACTTTTGAGGGTGACAGAGCCAATTTTCAACCTTTTATTAAAACATTTCATAGCCTTATAGAAATAAAAACTACTTTACAGATGTAAACTTGGCTCTTAAAGTAATGAACATGCGAACCCCAAAAGACAACTATGGTGACCTCTTTGACTTTTACTGTGAGTTTGAATGTCTCGTGGGACAACTTAAAAACAATAATTTAAACATTACAGAAACAGCTTGGATCATTCAGGCTGTTGTTTTGAAAAAACTCCCTTCCAGGGTCAGAGATATTTCATCAGAGAACAACTGACATATACTCTAGCCTTTATAAGCTAAGAGAAGATTTCCCAACTGTACTTGCACTTTGCATATCAAGTCGCACACTCCCAAAATTTAACACAACACAAGAAAAAACCTAACAATTCAGAAAACCAAAAACCTAAAAAAAATGTCAACACTTACCAGTTACATTCAAGCACAACCGTAAAACTCAATTTGCAGAAAATAAAGTGACAGGAAAAGACTCAAAGACTCCTACTCAAAACTTTAATGTAACTACTTTGAAGTCTAACCCCATACCATGCAAATTTGTTTTAGCAGTGAACATAGTTCTTCAAATTGCCCCAAATACACAGACTTCACAACAAGGTCAAAACGTTGTGACCAACTAAACTTATGCAAAAAATGCACTGGATCACACCATAAGTTAGATTGCAAATTAAAATTGAGATACAAGTGTAGGTTGAATAGTTTTGACCATGTTACCCCATGTGTAATACACACAAGGACATGGAAAAAACTTACAAACATTATGAACAAACACCCAAATCAAACCAAAAAAACAGAAACAAACTCAAATTGCTATGAATGGGCATGTCAGTTCATCTATTGTTAACCACAATATTATTTTACCAAACACAACCTTGGAAATCCAAAACAAAAAGTGACAAATAGTACAGGTTAGGTGTCGCTTAGATACCTGCTCAAACAAACATTTGTAACCAAACAACTGATAGAAAAATTGGGACTTCAGAAGCACGTTGGAAATGAAGATCTCTCTATTTCATCATTTATTACCAAAAACCCAGTACAAGCCATTTTTAAAACTGCAAATGTAACTTTAACTCTTGATGGAACATTTGAAACCCTTAAGGTTGTTGTCGTGGACAAAGTAGAACAAGAAAAATTACAAATAACTGGGTTAAAACAAACTTTGCTGCAACTTCAAAATAAATACACGATAGCTGACAAAACTCTTAATACAGATGTAGTTGATGACATATATATATGCTCATATGGGCTGACTATCTTCATCTGGTCCATAGAGGCATCATTAAAATTGGAGATGAAATAGCCATACAAACTCCCACAGGTATTGCACCTTTGGGTGACATAACTAAATATAATCTTACTACTGACAGAAAACACAGAACACGAACAAAATTCACACAATACAAAAATCACCACATTCACATTCTAGCACAACATAGAACACAGCACAACATCACTAGTGCGCTGAACCTCTGGTCCACTCCGGAGAGGGCGATCGGTTACTTGCGTGCCGCCGGCTTGCTCGATCAGGGTGGGCTGATCGGCTAACAAACAACAACAACCACATTCACAAATTTCTGACTTTGTAACAAACTCGAACAACAAAAACAGTGTAGTAATCCCACATAATTTGAATAAAAATGATTCCACAGTGGATGAAGGGTTACAGCAGTTGTGACTATTAGAATCAGTTGGCATAAAGGACTACAATTACGCGTGAAGACCAATTGATGACAGAACAATTTATGGATACATTACAACACCAATACTATGTGGAGCTGCCTTGGAAAACAATTTTTCCAGAAATAATGGACAATTCGAAAGTAGCTAAGGCTCATCTGTATAAAAATTACAGAAAACTTAAAAATTACAATCTTTTAGAACAATACAACAACATATTCAAAGAACAAATAGATAGGGGCTTCATTGAAGAAGTTACTGATGAACCCTTTAAAAGACGAGAAGACTCATCCACAACTAAATTAAGAGTAGTATACAATTATAGTTGAAGGATACAAATTCCGTTAGTTTAAATTATTGTCTCATGGAAGGCCCAAATCTTGTCCCAGATCTTGTAAAAATTCTCCTTTGCTTCCGTTTAAACAATTATGCGGGACAGAGTGATATAGAAAAAGCATTCCTCTGTATAAATTTGAAGCTTGAGTATCATCTCAGGTCTTTGTGGTTTAATGATCCACATGACATTAACAAAGGTTTGAAGACCTACAGATTTAAAGTGATTATTTTTGGAGCAAATTGTTCTCCAAGTATTCTTGCTTTAACAATTAAAAACCACCTAAACTTATTTCAAGAGAACTTAACAGTTCAGTTTTTAAAACAAAACTTTTATGTGGATAACCTCATTGGTTCCACTGTAACTGAAGAGGAATTTCTTGAAATTTACAAAATATCTGAACTCATAATGAGGCAAGGAATTTTTGAACTGAGTGAGTGGGTTTCTAATTTTCCTAAATTAAATGAACAAATAACAAAAGACAACAAAGGGAACATTGAACCTAACAATTTCACAAAAACACTTGGAATGGTTTGGCTTTTAAAACAGAATTCCGAACACAATGACACTCTTTGCACAAAGAGTTATAACTAAAATCCAAATGCCAATACAGAAAGACAAGAGCTTTCAGAAGCATCCAAAATTTTTGACCCCATTGGATTACATTTACCAGCAACCATAAGATCCAAAATCCTTTTGCAAGACTTATGGAAAAAGAAAATTGATTGGGATGAACCACTTTCAGTGGAAGACCAACTTCATTGGAAAAAATTGGCGACAGACTTAAACAAAGTTCAAAATATCTACGTACCAAGATGTACTGGTTACAGATTAAAACCCCAAACACTACGCATTTTACAGATGCCAGCACACAAGCTTATGGGTGTTGTACCTATTTAACAAGTGAAAATGAAAGCAACTTGGTTTATTCAAAGGCAAAAGTGGCACCCTTAAGCCAAAAAAAAACTGCACCACAACTCATTGGGAGTGTATAAAGAAGTTGACATAACAGACATTTACTTATGGGCAGACAGTCAAATTTTCTAACATGGGTGACCAACACAGATACAACTTCTTGCAAAAACATATTTGTGAAGAACAGACAGACATTAGGCAGCACTAAAATACCGAAGGCAAATAAACTTAACATTAACCAATATAAACACTACTTAACGAGGTCCTTTGAAGACCTCCACATACATAACTCTTTAACGAAAAAACGTAGGATTTTTGTCGTTAACTCTCCACTGAAATCTGCTGGAAACTTTGAGCGGATGAGGGTCAACAAGCAATCAACCCATAGCCCTATATAGTTTTTTCAAAACTGTGGTAGTATATGGTTTCGGAAGAACAGTCTGTGAAAGTTGTTTACCAATATGAGTGTCAATGAAGTTTTTGGGAAAACCATTTGCATTAGAGTTCTCCCCAGGAACGTCGTTCTCTAACGCTAGACCGGATATCCCTTAAGATGTTATGTAACACTTCCCCCACTTCACACCCCACACGTTACGGAACGTTACAGTGAGGTGGGGATGTCAGGTTTTAGCAAAAATAGCGTTACGTAATTTTTGAACGGCGCCTTATGTATTTCAAAGTAATCAGAACAGTTATGAAAAATCCGGTAACTAAAGTGGAAATTAGGCTTCTTTTGTACTGTATAGGAAGCGCTAAACTAAGTTTTGTAGTGAAACTAGTGCAAGTAGGTTTTCTGTATATGGAGGTAGTACAGGCATGACTAGATCGTTCTATCATAATATCTAAAAATGGAGGCTTATTGTCTTGTTCACATTCAGAGGTGAATTGTATATTATGTTTAGAATTCAAATGGTCTAAGAATAAAGGGATATGTTGAGTTGATCGAAAGATTACAAATGTGTCATCCACATATCTTTTGCAGAAAAGTGGTTTAAATTTATGTAGATGGGCAGTCCTGTAGCCATGTAATTTTGTGAAAAGACAGGAGAATATTAGCAAGCGTGGATACAAAAGAGTTACCCACAGCTACACCATCTATTTGACTATATAGTACTTTATTAAACAGAAAAACGCAGTCCTTAACTGCCAAAGAAAGAAGTTCATAAAACTGAGATCTATTGAGACCGTTGATGTTATCCGTAGTCCTAAGTAAACTATCGACACAGATTTTTATAGTTTCATCCAGGGGGAAGTTAGTAAATAGTGATTTAGCGTCGAAACTAGCCATGACACCATCATAAAAATTACTGTCAAATATTTCTTTAGCAACACTTAAAGAATCCCTAACTGTATATTGGCTAGTTGTAATGGGTGCTGGTATAAGAACAAGATATTTGGAAAGATTGTAATTAAAAGTCGCAATTGCTGACATTATAGGTCTGGTAGGACAACCTTCTTTTTGAACTCTCGGTAATTCATACATTTTATTTAATAATAACCTCTATTAATAACAAAATAAATACATTGGTTTTACAATTTACAATGACATAAAAAATTGTGAAGCTGGACTATTTATTTTATTTAATTTGACCCTTAAGCTTTAGGCCTTACTGAGCTTTTATTAAAAATAAAACACATGGTTATTATTAATAATAAATAAGGAAATAAATAAACAAGTATGATTAATTAATAATAAATAAATAAATAATTATACAAGTATTATTGATAGTTAAAGTATGCAATAATCTTAAATTATCATTATCGATATGACAAATACAAGGACATTATTGAAGGTATTATACCAATACCATACAAAGAAATTAATATTATACATGAGAGATAAGAACTGAACAATCACAAGTAATGTGTCTTTAATCGTAGATTACACACGAGAAATAAATAAATTTATATGCCATTATTAATCGGAATTTCAACTTGGTTTTAAACGAATTTACATCCACAATATTTATATCAGCATTTAAATCATTCCATAGTTTCAATCCAATGAAAATGGGTAATTTTTGAGATGAAGACAATTTAAATTAAAGAATAATAGGCTTTGATCTATTTTTGGTCTGACATGAGTGGATTTCTTGATGAGTTACAAAATATCTATTTACGCAATGTAAGTTAATGATTTTATTCTTACATTCGTGAATTAAAATGAAATGTGTGAGTTTGATTACATCATTGAGCTTTAGAAGTTTTACTCTAAATAATGCACTAGAGTAATCAAGGAAATCAGCATATTCTACATATTTCGGGGAACTTAATTTCACTCGCCGTACACGTAGATATGTTTCCATGATGTGAATCACAGCGGGTTTTGCGCCCTCTTCTTGATCAGGTCCCAGATTTATGCAGATCTCAGGTTTCGTGCGGTTGAGTTGTAGTTTCATGTCGATGCCGTTCATAAGCAGTTTCTCCTGGAACATGAAGTCTGTATGAAGACGTCCAAAACATTCGTATATTTTTCTAGAATTTTTAAATTTATCCTTTATACTACTTTCATCTTTAGTCTGATAATAGCCTTCGGCAGTTAAAAAGGTATCCTTCACTTCGTTTGAAAAGTTGAGGATATTTTCCAGATAGGCTCGCAAGTGATTATAACCCGTTCCTGCCGAGATGTTAACCTGATTTAAAGACACCTCACACTGGCTGAATATGGAGTGTAGAAAGTTGGTTTTAGGGTATGCAGAGTAACTATCATCACAGTCCGTTCCATCTGAATGGGCTATACGCAGCTTAGTGTACATGTGGAGGCAGCTTGGATCAAAAAAGTATGGGCCTGAGCTGGGTATCACGAATTCTATAGGGGCACTCGGTGAACTAATTGTGTTTAATGGGTTAATTGTAATAAAGTGCTATGCTCAATAGAAACCTGTGTAGGGGCATATCAAAGAGGGACAGTTCCGATTTACACATTGTGAGCTACACGGATGGATGAAACGCGCCATGACGAGTCAGAAATAGCCACCTCTCTCGACAAGTAGTATCAGCCTATGATTCGTGAGAGTAGTGTCCTCAGCTTATATCAGTTAAAAAAATGATCAGCCATAGGCTTCATACGCTTAAAACTTCTTTTTTGTGTCCTTTTACGTTTAGCGCCACGTGTTGGTAACCCCTTCTTCCGACAGCCCTCTTCTTCTTTCCACCACCACGCATTTTTCTCTTTGCATCTTTGATGATTTCGTCCCGTGTACGTTCTAAATGTTTTTTTAGAGCTTCTTTAGGTTTAGTTCCACTCATTATGTCTTCTACCGCGTTAAAACCTGATTGTAACGCTTTCCTCCCGAGATATCTAGCACCCTCTTCAACATGGGACAGCCGTGCGTAGTATGGTTGAAAAAATGGATCCAACCCACTCCCACGCTGATATCTCACCCTCGATAGACTGTGAAAGGCCTTCGGTCATTATAACTGAATGCGACGAAAGTGTAGCTTCACTGTTAAGCTCCCATCACCGAATGGAAAATTTTCCCTCAATCGTTCTTATATATATTGAGATATTGGTTAATAGATTAGTCGCAACATTCACATAATGGGGCTTGTCATATGTAATGCTCAAACTCTTCTCTCTGTGGTTGGGAATGTGTACAATGCGCAGCAGGCGCGCCTGGGTGTCACCAACAAATTGATGCTCTACGATATTGCTGTAAATATAGCACATGTCTGTGGATGGGTAGCTTTCACCCAACTTCTACAATTTCAACTGATACATTAAGCTGGACAAGTCATGTTGTGCCTCGTGAAAGGTATCTCTTTGGAGGGCTGCACCATATCGACCCTAGGCCACAATTGTGAACACTCTTTGTCTTTAATATTTCTACTAAGCGTTGATTTTAACTTCAAAGTGCGTGCAAGCGTGTCTACGTTTACGACTTCAAAAAGTAAGTCGTTTCTTAGGTACGACTTTTCAAGACTCTTGTTTAACCCCGTCACAATGTCCGTGGCTCTGTCATAATGACCGATTCCTAGTGTTACATTTGTACTATAGTACTGTACCTCACCGAACAGGACTGATCGCATAGTGTTGTCTAAGGTTATGCCTAATTTTTCAAACTCATGAACTCTTCTAAGGATCAGAAATATGATCTCTTCATTTTCAAGAGTTAAAAATTTGGTGGCTAACTGGAATTCACAAACACCAACTTCGTACGAATCACGTTCCAACTCAATGGGCCCATGGGGTTCTGTTACGAAGTTGGCCAGGGTGTTGTTAGGATGTACAGACAGAGAAGAAGAGGACAGGAGTGTGACATAGAAGTGGTTAGGTGCCATGTTGCATACTATTTAAGCTTCATTATTGCAACAGCTTTTATATAGGTGTTGAAGCTTTCTGGGTACCCTAGCCATTTCAGCAGGTACATTTTTCTCTTTCCTGAACCTTTGCTGCTTAAAATTTTTCAATTTTAAACACATTTTTATCTAAATTAAAAGACACTTTCTACAACTCCTCGCGGTAAAAGCCTCCAGCGATTTCCTCCCCATTCAAATCTTCAACGTAATACATCATTATCTCGCTTTTAGGTCTCATAGCACTAACTTTAAAAATCTCACGTGCCCATCCTTGCTCAAATCCCTTTGCGAATTTATTTCCCGAACGCGAAAGCCTTACATAAGCATTGATTTTGAAACATGTAGAGTGTGGTGGCAGTGCTCCATCTCTTCTCACCTCTGTGCGCGTATCTCTTTCTAAAACTTCGTTAGGTGTTGTGCCAATCGTACGGTGGTGTGAACGGTTGTATGACGAGGACAATGATCCCAGAATGTTTATATATCTGTATGTCTTTTTATGGGTAAAATAGCGATGCATGCGTTCGTTTATGGTACGTTGAACTCCTTCAGCTAAAGAGGCCTTGTGTATAGAATTGCTAGTGTAGTAACTGATATTAAGCTCTGTCAGCATGTTCTGAAAAGCGCGCCAATAAATTCTTTCCCCATATCCGTACAAAAATAGCAAGGAACCCTGTTTTCTTTCAAAATCAGCGTTTTGGTAGCTTTAGCAACTGTTTCAGGCGATTTATTTTTCAGAGGAATTAGCCACAGATATCTAGAGAATACATCTATTATGAATAGGATGTAGCGGTAGCCATCATTATACAGAATATCTTTGCATGTCTGTTAAATCCGCTTGCCAAATAGAGTCAATCGAAGCCGCTGTTGTCTTGGCCGTTTTAAACCTTTTTCTCACCGGCTTATGAAGTGTATAAGCATCCTGCTCCCGCAAAAACCTCTCAACATCTTTTTTCCCTACTCCATCATTGTAAACACCTCTGTACAGTCTATTAACACCGCCATAGGAGGCAGGGTTAGAAATGTCATAATAGCGTTTTCTTAATATGTTAGCCATTTGCGTATTTCAGAGACACGTTGATAAGGTTGGCCGTTTGGTCTCTTCTTTCTCCTCTTGAAAGATACTACTGTTGGGGGTGATGACCTACTCAGTTGTGACACATGCGAGACTTGCTCCAAGTCTTTTAACCTATTCAGATTTCCTATCAATGTTAGGGGACATTTATTTGTTGTAGTTTTGCTTTAATATGCTTCCATCCTGTTGGTGATGGCCTGTCCCACTTTCTCACCAGATCATGGACAATGTCGACGATATTGGATCCCTGTACCCTTGTTCCGTCAACAATGACCTCGCCTGTATCGGCCCACTGTATGATGGGTTCCTCACTCAATAGATTATAAAGAGTGCAGCCTTTATTCCTCAATGTATGTGGGAGACTGCTTTTTAATACATGCTCGATGTGCTGCATTCCGTTATTCTTTGGTTGGTCATCTCTAACGTCGGTTCCAGGTCCTATGTCGTCCAACTCATCGTTGCTCGCGCTGTGCCTAATAACCACTGGGGAGCTCTGTCGGATTTTTATAATCTTCGACTCATGAAGAAATTTCTGCAGAGCCTCTTGGTACAAGATCCTTTTCTCATCAAGTGACTTTTCACTGTTTAAAAGGGCTAACAATTCGCTTTCCATTCTTTTAAGCCTGCTTTTACGGGGTTCAAGAACCGTGTCTGGATTCTTTGAATTTTGCAGTGAAGCATACACCTCGTGCGGAATCACTACCACTTTCTTCATTATATTAATCTAGTCAGTAAAGGTCCCAAAACTGAAAATAAGATGGGGAGGAATGAGCCCCCTCTGTATAATAATTCGCTTTTTCTTCCCCACATTTTGACTTTTACGAGCGAGCGCACGTATTATGTTCTTGTAACGACGTAAGCGAGCCTTCTGAGGGGGTTTCATTGACACATTACATTTTATAACATTAAGATAGGTTTCACAGATGCATTTTAAAAAGTCGCTGACTTGTGGCTTCTTTATACATCTCCAAAAACTCCTTACGCTGATTCGGGAACATTTGATTGGCTAATACCCCAAATTGTGACACGTCTCTAGGTTGCGCGAATAAGACTAGATATTGTGTATTTAACGACACATCGCGCATGTATCTATTTTTGAAAAATAGATTCTGATTGATGAAGAATAGGTTATGTTAAGATGGTGGGAGAACACTGTAAATGTCTCGGCAAACGTTTTATCCATTTTCAACATGAGATCTTCAATTACAATGACTGTATGTTCATTTCCCTTTGACGAGTTAGCGTCATATACACCTTTGTGGAACAAAATATCATCTTGGTACGGGCACTCGTTGAACACTGATTGATACGTCGAATAGCACCATATTACTTTATGCACAAATTTTGAGAACATCTCCCCCTTATCTTTAATGATTTTAAGCATAACCACAGTTTTACCACATCCTGTATGGCCAGATATAATACATGTGGATGGGATTGTGAACCTGAATTTTTCTACAGATTCCATCTCTAACACGTCACAGCCCCTAAGTGGGTCATTTACAAAATATAACAAAATTTAAGTGCTGCTCCTTATATTCTTGTTTTACTTCTTCCACAGAACCGTGAATGACGACGATGTACAACCCCCCATCATCGATATTACAGATGACCGTGATGACCGTGTAGCTACAGACTCCATCCCCGCTGACGAGCACTCACCAACGATACCTACCTGTAGCATGCGACAATTCAAAGCGGAAATATGATGAAGAACCCTCCACGTCAGATATAAAGCGTGCCAGGATTGCGCCGGTTGTTAGACCTCCAGTAATAGAGCCCCAACCTTCTACATCTTACGACACAACCCCCATAAGAGTACCTTCCTCATAATAGTACCCCCATAATAGTACCCCCTTATTCCTTTTCAATTCCGGGTACTTCCATCACGCCAGCAGCAGCAGCTTCTCGTGCTGTGGAGGAAGGTATAACATTCGACTTGGTGCACACCGATACCCTCACCCCTGCCCTGACTAGAAATCGGTACGAGGTCAGGGTTGATTCTGGATCTCTGTATAACAACGGTGTTGAACTGCGACGAGTAGTTGAACGTATTGTGGAGTTTGCCCTTCAGAACCGCGACGAACGTGAAGTCCGGACGAGGTTGTACTTCAGGTTCGGGTCAGATGAATGGGACGTAGATGATTTTTGGGTAGTAATACCGTTCAGACGTTTGGCAGCTGTAGACGTAGAATATATCTTTGGCCGAATAATGCAAGCCTCTCAAAGTAGTACAGCCTTCAATATGGACGACTTCATGGTAGATATTGACAGAGTATTCCGGGTTGCGGGTCATAGTGCCACACCTAATACTCTTAATTTCAATTCTCATGCTATTTACAGAAAGCATATAAACGTCGATCGTGGTTGCGGCTTTATAGCAATAGTCTCAGCTCATATGTTCACTGTGCTAAATACATGGACGCAAAAAATTTGGCTGCCCACGGTTGTGCAGCGTGCCCGTAAACCGGCTTCAGATTGTAAACTTGAGTTTGAGTGTAATATGGGTCCTGAAGAGCTGAGAAGGGTGGAGCAGGAAATGAATGTTCGTGTAGTTGTATTTGGAATGGATGATCGTCGTAGGAATGTGTATGTTTTTAAAAGCTGTGTGAGAGATCGTACAAGACCTCTACTTATTTTAGGAGTGTCACGAACATCGTATCTCCCCATCCGTAATATAAGGACTCTCGACGCTAGTTATGATAAAAGTCGAAAATATGGAAGGCATCATGATTTGTGTAAGGGATGTCTCGAGTTTGCGGATGATATACTGAAACATTGTAAGAGTGCTGCATGGTATGTGAGCAGTATAAAAGCCCCAAATGTGAAAGTCGTGTAGTTGAAGCTGAGAAAAGGATGTAATGTGTGTAGACGTACATTTTTCAATAATAAATGCTTTGATCTCCATAAATGAATTGGCACTTTCAGGAAAATGAGAATCTGTGAATGTGGCATGTTTCATATGAAGGATAATTGGGGTAAGTTTGTGCATAAATGCGATGAAATTCACTGTTCTACATGTCATGAAAAATATAAGGTGGATGGAGTGAAGCATGTATGTTATATGGAAGATGCCAATCCTACAAATAGCCTTGTATAACCGTGTACTGCGATATAGAAACATACACGAACGCTGAAACCAAAGAGGTTATTCCACATTTACCCTTAAGCCAGACTATCTGTGATGAGTGCATGGAGATCGAGTGTGATGAGTGTCACAAATGTGGTAAATGGACAAACATTTTTAAGACGATTGCACACGACAGCCCTGTGAAACTCTTTATATCCTATATTGTCAAGTTAGCGGACATGTTCATAAAAATGACTCTGTATATTCTTGCTGATAACGGAGCAAAATTTGACACACAGCTCCTTTATAAGGAGCTGCTTGAACACGAGTCGTCTGCGATATTTACAGGTGATCCCTTGAAAAGAGGCAACAAACTAATACAGATGTAGATAAGAGGTAATGTACAGTTTCAAGACACCCTACTGTTCACACCTTGTAAATTAGCCAAGCTATCCAAGGTCATGGGCGTAGCCGCTGAAGTTTCAATAGGGTATTTCCCTTACACTTTCCTCACTACCGAAACTTTAAACTACGTAGCACTGCCTGGCCCCAAACATTACATTAACTACACCAGCATGAGTGAAAGAGAGCGTGAAGATTTTGACCGCTACTACAATAGTTTTAATGAAACTATTCCATACAAATAGCTGATGAATGTGAGCGTTATTGCGTGAATGATGTGCGCGTGCTTATAGTATGTGTCCAGGCCTTTAGAAGGATGTAATAGCTCGTTTCAAATGCGATCCGCTGCAAGTCGCAACCACGATCGGCTCATGTTTTACGGTGTTCAAGAATAACTTCATGCCTAAAGACCCTTTAGCCGTCATTCACAGAAACAATTCCCGCAGATATGGTCACAAGGCTATTTACTGGCTCATACACCTACAGCAGCAAAACGAGTGAAGTACCCATTAGGGTCAATGGTCGTGTTTTTTGGGTTGATGGTCTCAGTGAGGATCCAACGGTATCCGGAAAAAAGCCCCCGGAGGAAAAAATCCCCCGGCGGAAAAAATCCCCCGGAGGAAAAAATCCCCCAGCGGAAAAAAAAACCCGAGTAAAGCATCCCCCGAGGAAAAAATCCCCCATCTAAATCTCCCATCACATCTCAATTTTTATTTCAGTTAAACTTTGCCCCCCCCCCCCCCGATCTAAATCCCCCATCCCATCTCAATTTTTATTTCAGTTAAACTTTGCCCCCCCCATCTAAATCCCCAATCCCCTATCTCAATTTTTATTTCAGTTAAACATTGCCCCTAAACGACGCAGTCAGAATCTTCTAGAAACACGAAATTAATTATAAATTATATATTAAAATCAATATAAATTTGCTTAAAGTTGGTTAAGTTTTTATTATGAAATATTTGGATCAATCCCAGAATAGGCACCTGAAATCATTTTTAGGTGCTTAATCTGGGATTGAGGCAAAACACAGGTGCTTAATCTGGGATTGAGGAGAAAAAAATATAAACAGTTTTTAGAGATATAATTTCATTGTTTTTATCAATATTTGAAAAAATCAACTCTAACCTAACCTAACCTAACCTAACCTAATCTTTTGCTATATCTTCTGCTCTTTTGGTTAGTTTTGCTATTCTTACCAGCTTCAGATGGATTCAGAAACATTCGGGCTCATATTGCAGGAATTTATAATTATAAATTATATATTAAAATCAATATAAATTTGCTTAAAGTTGGTTAAGTTTTTATTATGAAATATTTGGATCAATCCCAGAATAGGCACCTGAAATCATTTTTAGGTGCTTAATCTGGGATTGAGGCAAAACACAGGTGCTTAATCTGGGATTGAGGAGAAAAAAATATAAACAGTTTTTAGAGATATAATTTCATTGTTTTTATCAATATTTGAAAAAATCAACTCTAACCTAACCTAACCTAACCTAACCTAATCTTTTGCTATATCTTCTGCTTTTTTGGTTAGTTTTGCTATTCTTACCAGCTTCAGATGGATTCAGAAACATTCGGGCTCATATTGCAGGAATTTATAATATCTAAAATTTTTCTTTATTCATTAAACCACTTTAAACTTTTTATAACTTTGCCTTTATTACATTTGTAATAAACTTTGTATAAACAATAAATTTTGTAATCATCAGGTTTTTTTTATTTAATTCCTTGCAAGGTGCCTATTCTGGGATTGAGGTTGAACGCAGGTGCTTCATCTGGGATTGAGGTACATCAGGTGCCTATTCTGGGATTGACCCAAATATTTAAATGGAATATAAAATATTTCGCTCACAGGAAATAGTTAATTAATAGTTTTAGTAATTAATAAGTAAGTTTGTTTGTTGGTTACAAGACAAGTAAATTTCTACGTAGGTTACATTTCTTCTACTATCTAAATTTTTATTTCAGTTAAACTTTGCCCATCATGGAGTTTGTAAAGTCAAATAAAGGGGGATTTAAATTGTGTTTTGAAGGCTACGTCTATGTTAAGCAAAAGGACTTAGCAAATCATGTTGTGGCTTATTTAGATGGGGGATCTTTTCCTCGGGGGATGCTTTACTCGGTTTTTTTTTTCCGCCGTGGAATTTTTTCCGGGGGGATTTTTTCCTCGGGTTTTTTTTTCCTCCGGGGGATTTTTTCCTCCGGGGGCTTTTTTCCTAGATCCGGATCCAACCACCGTTGAAAAGACTGTGTACTCCTTTAACGGCTGCTGGTGGCATGGATGCCCGCGACCTGGTGTTCCGTCACAGGGGACCTCCATGGAAGATCCACCGCCGACAGCCTCGCATGGACCCGTAACCGCAATCAACTTATAGGCTCCCAGTTCACTCACAAGATCTTGTGGGAGCATGAGTATGATGCACGGATGGAAACAGATGGCTAGTACCGTGAAGAAATAAGGGCCATCAAACATTCAATGGTGTTTGACCCCCTCAAATGCGGTGACAGCTTGTTTGGCGGGCGTACAAACCCATTCAAGCTATACTTTCCTCATACGGAGGGCGGGAAACTCCATTACTAGGACTTGTGTTCTTTATATCCCTACGTGATGAAGAACAATCTGTACCCCGTAGGTGCAATTGAAAAACTTGTGGGCCTTGCCATGCCATCCATCAAGGAGCGCTACTTTGGACTCGTAGACGTGCTCCCCCCTCGCGATTTATGGATGCCGATCTTACTCGTCGTTATAGATCACAAGTTCATGTTTCCCCTGTGCGTGAAGTGCGCAGAGGAGAACAATGGGGATTGTAATCATACAACCAATCAGCATAAGATCAAAGGTGTATATACAACCCCTGAGCTGGACCTTGCCGTTCGCCATGGATACAGAATATTGAAGATACAAGAGATGTGGAGGTTTCAGAAGCTACCCAAGCTTTTCACGCCATATATAAACGCTTTTTTGAAGGATAAGGTAGAAGCATCGGATATCCGCGAGGAGTTGATACGAAGATGAAAAAACTGCTTATATTCAGCGTTACCATGCCCATGAAGGTATACAGTTTCACCGATCCCAAATTGTTAAGAATCCTGGCAAGTGCTTTAGTGCAAAATTGTGTCTAAACAGTCTTTGGGGTAAATTTGCGCAGAATAATGGCAAAGGGTACGTTCATTTGGCACAAAGTTTTAGTGAAGTCTGGGATTATAACAACGCTCCCGATAAAGAGGTTATGGAGATCGTGAATGTAAGTGATACTTAAATAATAAAGTACATCACGGAACTGGCCACAGATACCTCACGGGTTACAAACATATCTGTAGCCAGCTTCACAACGGCCTACGCCCGCATCAAGCTTTGGAGACTACTGCACTTTCTTGGGCGGAGGGTACTGTACGCTGACTCAGATAGCGTAATATTCACAGCGAGGGAGGGTGAATGCATGCCTGCTATTGGGGAATTCCTCGGAGATTTAACTGACGATATCAAGGATGAGTATGGTGATGAAGCATACGCTGACTCATTTGTATCAATAGGGCCAAAAACTCATGGGGTACGGGTGAGGGTGGGGGAGGATATGAAATATATCGTGAAGGCTAAGGGTATCACGCTTAACCATGCGAACCGACGAGTCGTTAACTTTGACTCGTTGAAGGATCTAGTGTGCTTGGAAGATGAGGCAACCATCCACCCCAACTGACTGTGGGGATCCACAATCTTCGGCCGCAGAAACTGGGGTGTGTGAAGGAACTTATGGGCACGAAGGTATGCCGTAACACCAATAGGAAACGTTACCAGATGCCTGGTACCTATGATACCGCACCCTTTGGAATGTTTATATATATATATATATATGTTAACCCCTCCGTCTATGGCCTGGGTTGGTTCGAAGTTGACGGGGGTTCTAGTTAGGTGGGAGGAACGGATGAGTTATTTGTAGTAGTTTTCTTCTATATTACTCTCCGAGTTCTTCTATAGTGGCTCGCAGGATTCAGGTAGGCTTACTAAATTCTCTGAAGATTCCCGGATTCTTCTTGTAACTTATCCGTGTAGTTTAATGTCTAAGTTCTTCTGAAGAGAGCAAGGCTCGAAGGAGAAGAAAAAGACTATATTTTACTGTAATTTACTGCTAAAATGTACAGGTAGTGCTCAGCCTCGGAATTGATCTCTGAATGCACATGGAAGATTTTACTTGGGTTCATATACCCCGATTCTACTAACATCATCATTATTAAAGGTTGAAGAGGCTACATTATTTTTGCAGAATGTTTGAAAATAAAGTAAATTTTTTGTTATGACAATGGCTAACAGATAAACAGGATATAGGAAGAGGAAGTCATGTTTTAGCTTAAACCGCATATTTTTAGACCTGTTGTTTTTCCTGATCCGCCGAGTTAAGTAGAACGGAAATTGAAACATGCATTCTTATATTAAGATATGCATATGGGCAAAAATTAAAAGGTTAAGGCAAGACATGATTGCATCTTCTATAACGAAGAGAGAATGCATCTAGTACAATCCAAGTACGGTGTACTTTTGGTTTAGTACAATTATGATTACAATCACCAATTAATTCATATTCACTTATGATCGTTAATTACAATTCCGTTGAAATACATTTTCTATGTCATTAATTACATTATTAAGTAATTATATTAAATTACTATCGCTTAAGTAGATTAATTACATTATAAATTTTTAGCATCAATTACAGTATATATATATATATATGTATATATATGTGTGTGTGTATATATGTATATAACACGTGATAATTGTTTTATAAATCGGCATTAGAGCGAGAGTTATTTTTATTTCAGAAGTTATTTGCTTCCGCGATGATTAGCAGAATTCGAACACTCGCCTAAATATTTATGAGATTGCGAGAAATCAATTAATTTTAAAGAAAAGGAAATGAAAAGAATACATGTGGACGTATTTACATGTGAGTATGAATTGAACAACAAATAACTTCCTATGTAAAATTAATAATTGAATATAAGATCATACAGAAATTATTCATTTTTCCAGGGCTCTCCCCTCTAGAATGATATTACTATGATAATATAACATCCTAACTAATGCTAACTAGGTGATAACCATTGGTTTTATAATATAGATTTATATACACAACATAAGTCGGGGTGGCTAAGTTTAGTTAACGTGGTCGGTCTGGGTACGCACTCTTGGGCGTGCATAAATAGTTTCATGTGGTTCGGTGTTTCTTGTTTTCCTTTGTTTCAAGAACCATTTTTTTATCACAAATATACCGAGGATAATAGCACATACAATGATGATACCAACAGCAGACGTTGAAAAAATTGTTACTGGTTGTAGTATTTGCAAGAGGTTATTTTGGTTATCATCCGAATTTTTAAACCGACTTAATTAATCAATCCATTCAGGGGCATATAGCTCGGGTAGGATGGGTACAGGTTTCATGGAGAGATTTAAGATCTCTATGACGGGTTTAACTTTAATTTGCGACGGGAAGGGGTATGAGTTATTAATAGTAACCTTGTACGGGTTGTATATTTGGAAGGTTTTTGAACGCAAGGAGCAACCAATTGGTAGCCGAATAACCATAGGGATTGTGATGAGGGAATAATTTGACGGACACTCGAGAGTAGCGGTAGTCCTGTTCGCGAAAGAAACCCAGATGTCTGTTCCAATTCGTAGTTGGACGGTTTTAGAGGAATGAAATTTTGTAAATGAACATACCGGGGCATGCCGGTCACGAATTAAGTCGATAAAGCAAGACCTAGTAATTGGAAGAGTGATGGTTTGAGTGGAGGGCAAACGAGTTGTTTATTTGGTTGCGGGAATCGGCAATGCCGGACGTCGCTATCTGACATCATAGAATAGGCTGACAGATCTTTGGTGAGGAAAAGGTAAGGTGGTACGGTAGGTAAATACAATCGATAGACATTAGAATTGTTTTGGTAGGGTGTTGGGAAAGGGTGAAATTTATATACGTCATAAGTGTGTACATCGAAAAATGGTACAATTATGAGGTATGTGTAGGGGCGTGGTCTATGTACAGTCCAGGTGTATTTTAGAAATTGGGGGTAATTAGTATGGTTGAGTGGGAATATGGGTGATAATTTTAATTGTGTTTGAGCGGTGTGAATCAAGGACTGAAGTGTTTCCCATGGTATTAGGGTGGAAAGAGTGATTTTTCTCTGGCTAGCTGGGTTGCACGCAAAACCTTGGAATGAATCGTAATTATTTGTTGTAAATACTTATCGATTAGGGTTACTTGTAGGTTAATTATTTCTATTAATTCTAGATATCTTTTGTGTTCTTTGTATTGAGCTAACAGGGATTCAAGGTATGTGAATCTGTCCGAAAGGGCGTGGAGGAAGCGATTGTTTTCGTGTAGTGACCTAATAGTTTGTTCTAACATGTGTCCATCGTATTGCTGATTTCGCACGAAGAGATTCAATTTGAGTTCAACTCTTTTAATATCTTCTTCGGTTGCTAATCCGAATAAACCCTTCAATATTTTTCCTCCTATATCTATTAGTCCCCTGTTGTTTCTTTGATTAATTTTTTCCGAGTTATGAGTTTCCGTTTGTATCCATGGTAATGCCAATATTTCTGATAGGGTGCGTGTTGTCGTTCGAATATTTTCCAAGGTATTTTCTAACAGAACGCGACTAATCTGATCTTTTCCCTGGAAAGAACCCCGAACTTTACTTTCAAACGTTTTTAATTGGGTTTGTATCTGAAGGAGATTGATCTTGATTCTAGCAGGGGGTTGCAAATTGATAAAAAGGTCCACGTGTCCTTTCAAAATTTTACGTTCTGCAAGCTTTTCTATGACAACTCCAGTCGAAATTTTAATGCTAGGGCTACAAGAGTGAATAATTTGGAAAATTATAAGGGGGACGATTTTATTAATTTCTACGCCTTAGTTTATAAGGAGCTGGGGGTGGCCGTGTGGATACTTGTGTTTGGGGGACGAAGGGGTCGGCCTCGTTTTGGTCACAATGGAGGTCGGCCGTTAAGTTCGGATTCTGAGCGGGTTCGTTTCTTATGTGAAAGTTCTATTAATGTGTTGTAATTACGTCTGCTTGACCGATCTTAATTTATGGAATGCTCACTTAAGGGGTTTTCCTAACTATTCTATCTAAAAAATACACATTAAATAAATGCACAATAATTTGCCTAACTAAGGGAAAATTTGCAAAGATTGCAAACAAAATAATAATAATAAAAAATGTAAACAAGATTTCACTCGAATGTACGTCAAGGTATGGTAATACTATGCTTGGTACATTAAATAAAATTATACTATATTACTGGAAATAACTGTTTCACTAAAAAGAAATGTATCACTGGTGTATGGAATGTTCACTGTGTTTTTTGTTAATTCTGGATCAATACTAATTATTTACTGTTAATAAGACTGACTTTTCAAATGTTTAGAGATTATTTAAAAAAAAAAGAGTTCTGTACTTACCAAGATTCCCACGGCGAAATCCTTGGAGATGTGTCCTGAAGACGTGTCTTGCTGGCCACTTGTTCTTGGATGAAAACTAGGCGTGGAGAACTTGGAGTCGTGACGCACCGGTTCAAGGGTAGATGTGACGAACTAGAAGTCGTGACACGCCGGTCAACTGTCTGTTGTTTCTAGTTCCAGGGTCTGGAAGACGGGAAGAATCCTGGATGCAGAAGTTGTCAGTTGTTAAAATCCTGGCAGGGTCACTAGTTGTTAACCCCTCCGTCTATGGCCTGGGTTGGTTTGAAGTTGACGGGGGTTCTAGTTAGGTGGCAGCAACGGATGGGTTATTTGCAGTACTTTTCTATATTACTCTCCGAGTTCTTCTATAGTGGCTCGCAGGATTCAGGGAGGCTTACTAAATTCTCTGAGGATTCCCGGATTCTTCTTGTAACTTATCCGGGTAGTTTGATGTCTAAGTTCTTCTGAAGAGAGCAAGGCTCGAAGGAGAAGAGAAAGACTATCTTTTACTGTAATTTACTGTAGTGCTAAAATGTACAGGTAGTGCTCAGACTCTGAATTGATCTCTGAATGCACATGGAAGATTTTACTTGGGTTTATATACCCCGATTCTACTAACATCATCATTATTAAAGTTTGAAGACTTAGGCTGCATTATTTTTGCACAATGTTTGAAAATAAAGTAAATTTTTTATGACAATGGCTAACAGATAAACAGGATATTGGAAGAGGAAGTCATGTTTTTAGCTTAAACCGCATATTTTAGACCTGTTGTTTTTCCTGATCCGCCGAGTTAAGTAGAACGGAAATTGAATCATGCATTCTTATATTAAGATATGCATATGGGCAAAAATTAAAAGGCTAAGGCAAGACATGACTGCATCTTCTATAACGAAGAGAGAATGCATCTAGTACAATCCAAGTACGGTGTACTTTTGGTTTATTACAATTATGATTACAATCACCAATTAATTCATATTCACTTATGATCGTTAATTACAATTTCATTGAAGTACATTTTCTATGTCATTAATTACATTATTAAATAATTATATTAAATTACTATCGCTTAAGTAGATTAATTACATTATAAATTTTATCATCAATTACAGTATGTGTGTATATATATATATAATGTGATAATTCTTTTATAAATCGGCATTAGAGCGAGAGATTTATTTTTATTTCAGAAGTTATTTGCTTCCGCGATGATTAGCAGAATTCGAACTCTTGTATAATATTATTTTTATTTTCAATATATTTAATTATTTAATATAATTGTAAATGTAAAAAATGAACAATGAATAATCAATATTCATTTTTACATAAGAACCAAAATCGCTTAACGCGAGTTTGGATAATAATTTAACTTGTAGCTTCCTATTTTTGTTCGTGTCACAACCCTACGATCTACCATATCTATGGTTTAGTCGTATCCATTTTTCCATTTGTTATAGAAGTTATTATAATTAATTATGATTGTCTTGCATCTCACCCTCGACCCTAGATTATGCACACACATTGCATATAACAGGATTGGAACCCGTAGTTGTACTCTTAGTCAGTAATACCCACTCTTTGTCTCTAATTCGTTCTTGTAAATCTTCCTAATAATGATTTGTACTATACGTACAAATTCAATAACTATGACGTCATAAAGTAACTTAATCCTCTTCACGTTTCCATACCGCCAATACTGAATCACCCATTTGGTATGTGGATATCTTTCATGTTCAATATATGGTAAATTCTTTAATAATAAGAAAAAGAAAAGAAAAACTTCATTCTCTATACATCATTATTTGTATTGTGCCCTACCTATTGTCTATTGATGCCTATCAACCTATCAGTCCATATTTTACGCGTGTCTATATTACGCACACAACCTATTCTGTTACTTACATGTAAAATACGTCCACATGTATTTTTTTCTTTTTTTCTTTTAAGTGCGTTCACCCCTCACAAGATATTCATAAATGCTTGGGTAAGTAAGTGGTCGAATTCGCGAATCACAGCAAAATCGAACGCTCTGATCCAAATTTATAACATATTATATTATAATGTAACATGCTATATTTTATATAAATTATCTTGTATGTGCTCATGTACTTGTGTTATGCTAATAACCATATATAATAACCATATAATATAACCATATAATATAACCATATATTATAACCATATATTATAACCATATAATATACCCATATATTATAACCATATATTATAACCATATATTATAACCATATTATAACCATATATTATATCCATATATAAATATATAAAAACACTGTAAGAATGGTAAACGACGTAATGTACTTCAATGAAACTGTAATTGAATGTAATGACTTAATATATAATGTAAGAATGTACTTTAATAGAACTGTAAGGGACAATCATAAGCGAATGGGAAGTAATCCATAATCGCAATCATAATTGTAATAAACCCAAACGAAAATGTACTCAGTCGTGTACTTCAATTGTACTTATGTACTACTATGAAATGATATCGCCTTCAGAAATGAAGATTCGGCAAAAAAAAATAAGATATGTTTTTTTTTTGTTTTTTTTTTTAATTTTTATTTGGAATCTTTCAAACATCTGATCGTGTTTAAAAGGGGGGAAACTTAACCTTCCACTGCCGTCCCACAACATTTAGGCTTATATTATACATGTATTTGTAAAATGAACTTCACTTCATTACGGGACTCTGCTTTGGTCACTGCTACGAGACTCCCTTGTTAGCAGCTTCGCTGCGGGGAGGGGGCAGAGGCCCCTTGCCTCCTTAATTTTTTTAGATTCCGGCCTGAGCCATGGTCGAAAGAGGTCGAACCTCTACCCCTGTAAATTCAGAGCACTACCTGTACATTTTGAGAAGTAAACTACAAAAAGAGAAACTTTTTATTTTCCCCTTCGAGCCGTGCTCTCTTCAGAAGAACTTAGTCAGTAAAGTCGATAAGTTATAAAAGAAAAGTCGATAATTTTAGTACCAAGAGAAAGTATCAGAGTATTATAGAAAAAGAAGAATTAACAGAGTGTCGACCCCATAAAGCGAGAGAAAAGAATTAGAAAGTTATAGAAGAAAAGTATCAAGAAGAAATATCCGTTGCTGCCTCCTAACCAGAACCCCCCGTCGATTCCGAACCACCCCAGGCCATAGACGGAGGGATTAACATAAATATATATATATATATATATATTTTTCCTTTACTAGTATGTTGATGATTATACTCCATCGTTTTGTATATTATTATTTTATTTTCAATATATTTAATTATTTAATATAATTATATTTCTCCTGTACTGTTATATGGATGGTTATACTCCATCGTTTTGTATATTATTATTTTATTTTTTATTTTTTTGATTATATACATATATATATATATATTCCTCGTTCGTATTTCTTATGCTATTATTATTATTTTTCATATATATTCCATCGTTTGTATAGGATTGTATATTTATTTTCTATATATTTCGTTAAATTGATTCCAATAATTCGTCTAAATAAACAGAATGAAGTAATGATGTTTTATTTAATTCTTTTGGTTGTATATATAAACGATATTATTATTTAATTATATGTATACCAAATGGCTGGTTAGGCCTTCTAAAACGACTGACGGATTTCTAAGCCAACTGTCAAGAATATCTGAATAGCGCAATCTGGCAGCTGAAAAGTTAATTAATATAAATACACCTGCTTTCTAGGTCTTCTGCGTCAACTGGCGGGTTAAGCCAACTGTAGGATACTGCCGACTAGCGGAAAGCCAACTGTCAAGAATATATGCTTTAATTAAATAAATAGCACAATCTGGCACTCAACCCTAATAATGTACACCTGACAAGCCATTTACGCCTTCTAAGAAGCCTTCTAAGCCAACTGGCGCGTTAAGTCAACTGGCTGATTAGGATCTTATAAGACAACGGGCGCTCGGATGAACTCTCAATATGCGCTTGGCAGGAGCCAGGTGAACACTCCTCTCTCCTCCTCTCTCTTAAGTTAGGTATACCCCTTTGGGGGTGAGGCCGTCCCAACTTCTCTCCCAAAGACCCTCTCTTAGGTTAGGTATACCCCTTTGGGGGGTGAGGCCGTCCCACCTTCTCCCCCAATGAGGTTAGGTGGACTCCCCCAGCTTGCTGGTGGAGTTCCCCTTCATTGCAGCTTGGGGGATAACCTCTCCCCCTTGTTGCATAACCCCCTCCCTTCTTGCATAACCTCTTGCAACATTCCCCCTACCCCTTTGCAACATTGATCAACACTTGCAATTGCATTGCATTCTAACACTCACGTATAACAAACTTGGAAAGAATAAAGCAAAGTTTAGTAAAGAATTCATTCTCTTTATTCTTGATTGAAAGAAAATTCTAAATAACTTTTTATCAAAACATTTGAAGGACAGGACCGGAAATAATTTCATTATATACTTCCAATCACAAACTGTTGGACAAATTAATATAGAAAATAAGGTACAAAAAGAAATGACAATATTAAACAGCACATTTTGACCAAAGATAATAAGAAACTGATCGGAAGGAGCTACAAACCTCAACGTATGTCGACAGTTAGCAGCTGACGAGGAAGCTTCTAACAGTGGCTGTATCCTCCAGCGCGGGACACGTCAACGCGAAGAAGAGGTGACGTCAAACCGAAACATCAACGCGCTGGTGGCCAAACTTCCTCAAATCTCCGTGCAGCGGGTGTCTATGGCTGGCCAGACTGGCAGTCGACGGCCTGTTGCGTGGCACGGTCAGAGTGCCGATCGGCTCTCGGGGCCGAACCTATACCAGCGTGCTATTTTTTCATTTACGGGATGCATTTCCTTGCTCCCCGAACTACTCTTACTCTCCTGCGACGCGACATTAAGACTAATCCAGGCCCCACTACAACTTACGCATGTCACCATACACAAAGACATAGACACAATAGAACCATGAGCACATACAGAAGCATAATATTAACATATTATAGTACATCGTAGATGGCCTTCAAACAAAATCACGCAGCGTAGGGAATTCGTACACAAACAAAACATTCACATAGCACTTATACAAGAAACAAAACTAAAACGCACACACAAAACACCCACCATCCCTGACTTCACGGCGATGCGTCAAGATCATACTCGGGGTCACGGGGGTGGACTCATCACTTACATACGTAAAGGCATTAGCTACACTGACGCCACCCAAAACATTACAAACATTACACACAGAAGCCATAAAACAGCAGATGCAACAGCTCAACACAGAAATAAACAACAAACTTTAAGAAAAACAAACAGAAACATTTAGGGAATTCATACAGTAACAACACTAAACCACTCCACCATACATCCAAGCTATACAAGACTATAAACAGCATTACGCACTCTAACAGCGGCATTCACACCTCACACGCGGCTATCTGTCGCAGCCAAAATAATATCCCAACATATACACAACAAGCTAACATCCTAGTTAATCACTACGCAAAGATAAGTCACTTAAACAGAGACAACAACCAGAAACACGCAGACAGACAAACAGCCAGACACAAGAAATAGTCCGGTTGCACGGGGTGGGAACCCTGCATTGTTTGTTATAAAGCAAATCTTGACATATTTTGGAAGCTTATACCAGCCCATTCAAGAATCCATCGGGTGTACACCTGACCCCTGCTTGGCTTTTTCAATATGGCCGACGAAACTGAAAAATCCCATATCGTGGTCAATACTTGATAGATTTTGATGATCTTGGTGTCATTTCTAGGGGTTCTCAGGATGTTGAGTCGATCTGGAGGGGTTGCAGATACTTTGCGAGTCGTTTTGACCCACATTCGTCAATACTCAAGGTCATTGGAGGTCAAACGCCCCCCGAAATAAGGAATATCCCATATCCCGGACAGTCGTGGAGATATTTTGGTGATCTTACTGTCGTTTTTATGGTTTTGGGCGAGACTGAGTAGTTCTATAGGCACATGATAACAGTAGGATATCATTTTGCAACTCCATGGGTCAAGTCAAGGTCATTTGAGGTTAAAGTTTGGCCTTGAAATATGATAATGCCACAGTTGACATCACTGTATTTGCTTTATTTCAGTGACAATTTCTACAATCTAGCTAACTGCTGAGCACTTAACATCTTTTCTGCAGATAAAACCAGATCATAATGCTTAAATGACATAACCCACATTATATGGATATGGATATTCGGATATAAACCACAATTTATGGTGAAGTGCAGGGCACATGCATTCTATGGAAGGTTGCAAAGCTACAAAATATGACCTCGTAAGCAAATCAAAGCTCACACCTAGCTGGGGGATTGGCATTGACAACTTTGATGCAGTTATTCACATTAAGTAACCATTTATTGGGGACAAATATCAAAAGACATGGTTGTGTCAGCATCGTTAGAATCATCAGTCTGCTCTTCGTTTGCGTTTTGGGTCAATGGATTGTTGCAATCCAAGCCGCTGCCACATGCACAGAACATTGTGCAATGGATTCCGCGTCCCATGCAGCCGCAGCGACTCCCCCTGCATGCTGATTGTGATTCACACTCACATCTGATTAGCTTCAGAACTTCATCTGGTACTAAACACACTCCTTCACCAACTGTTTTTGGGATGAGAACTCTGCTTGTTTCGTCTCTCTCCCACCCATAATGCACAGGATCAAGTGGTGGTGGGTCACACTTTAGTGCATCGAGCCAGTGCATCAAGGAACCCCAGCTTGTCTAGCTTCCGACCCTTCTTGGCTGTGGCAGTGGCAGTGGCTTTGCCGATGCCATGTATTGCTGCAACTGTGTCACAACCACTCAAAGCGTGTAGTTTCAGGATTTGTGGGATGATGTCTTTGTGCTGGGTTACAGTTGCAGGGTCATATACTGGGACTTCACTGAGAACAGCACTACGTAGTCTTTTTGGCTCCGCTGTAGGAGTATCACATTCTCTCTTTTTCATGAATGCTGATAAATTCCGCTTGGACACATAAGTGGAAACAGTTCTTGTGACAACAAAGGATTTTTGCTCCATCTTCGAAGAGAGGCTCTAGCCTCGCTCGAACATCTGGCTGCCCTCTGATGTCGCTGCTCTCTATGATTTTCTGAATCCTCCCACAATTTGAAAGACCTTTCTGACCTCCAGGACAGCTACGCAGGAAATCCTTGAAGAAACACTCGTCTGCAGCTTTTGTAGAACCTGAAAAATAAGAATTTTGTTTACCCATTCTTCAGAGTACAAATCGCATTGAAATAATTTATCCTCAGCAAATGAAAACTAAACAATGCTCACCTGGTATATTCTCCATATTCAGCAGTCAAAAAACAATTTTGGAATCAGCACAACCAAGACGTCATCAAACCACCAGGTGGGCAGCACCATCAGCAATAATCTCAACAACCTGAAAAAAATAAGAGGAATAATTAGACATATTAGAATTCACCTTACCATGGGGAAAATAATCCCTGATTTCATTTTAAACCCTAAAGAACTACTCAGTCTCGCCCAAAACCATAAAAACGACAGTAAGATCACCAAAATATCTTCACGACTGCCCGGGATATGGGATATTCCTTATTTCGGGGGGCGTTTGACCTCCAATGACCTTGAGTATTGACGAATGTGGGTCAAAACGACTCCCAAAGTATCTGCAACCCATCCAGATCGATTCATCATCCTAAAAACCCCTAGAAATAACACCAAGATCATCAAAATCTATCAAGTATTGACCAAGATATGGGATTTTTCAGTTTCGCCGGCCATCTTGGAAAATGGCGGCCATATTGAAAAAGCCAAGCGGAGGTCAGGTGTACACCCGATGGATTCTTGAATGGGGTCGGATAAGCTTTCAAAATATGTAAAAATTTGCTTTATAACAAACAATGCAGGGTTCCAGTAAAATCAGGGTCTGTGCTACCGGACTAAAAACCTACAGACTCGATACGATCATAACACCCTTCAATACAGACCAGACCACCAAGATCATCAAAACCATTACGAATTCGAAGGCTACGGGACCAGACAACATATCTAACATACACCTTAAACTCTTGGGCCCACAAACATCAGCACATATTCATACCAACACTGTATTATTCCTGACATATGGAAACAAGGTAAAATTATTACACTACTCAAACCAAACAAAAATCCAACAGAACCATCTTCCTAAACCCATTACTTTACTATCCATACCTTCCAAAGTAACAGGAAGACCAATCTTACAAATCACCAACCCACACATACCACTATCGCCTACTCAACATGGATTCAGACCTCACCACTCAACCAAGACATTACCCACTAACCTCACGCAGCACATCATGGATGGCATCAACTCCAGGCGACTACCTCAACGTACAGTATTAGCAACAATAGACATTAGTAAAACATTTGATGCTATCTCACGCTTCCCTCTCATAAACAAAATACTCAACACAAACATGCACAATAACACCAAAAGGTGGCTGAGCAACTATCTTTCAGGAAGATCCTCACATTTCACATTTAATGGCAAGTCATCCATAAACAAGCTTTTTCCGAACGGGGTCCCTCAAGGCTCTGTTCTCTCACCAACACTGCTCAACTTATACATGCATGACATTCCAACACCCATAGAAAACAAGCTTACCTTATCATCATATGCAGATGACATCACTCTAACATCCACCCACAACAACATCGACACCGCTACAAATAACGTACAAACATACATAAACAGTATACAAGACTGGCTCACTCACAATAGACTCAAAGTAGTGCCCACAAAATCGACCATCACCTTGCTAACAAGCAACACAAAAGAACACCAGATAACTCCACAGGTTACACTAAACAACACCCACATTCCACACACTCACAGGACAAAAATACTTGGGGTCACATACAACACATCATTATCTTTTGCAAACCAAATTCAGGACATTAAAAACGAATGTACGTCAAGACTTAACACGCTTAGGGTACTAACAGGCACAAACTTTGGACACCAGCAGGAAACAACATCACTCATATACAAACAATATATTCGCTCAGTTATGGACTATGCTAGCCCATGCTGGGCACCCATTATCTCAAACACACACATAAACACCTTACAGACAATACAAACCAACGCACTTCGTATCATTACAGGATGTACTCAAACAACACCAATAGAACACCTGCACACAGAAACAAAAATACTGAAAGTTAGGGAACATTTAGACATGAGGGGAACACAATTCATAGCAGCAGCGACAACTAACCCACAACACCCTTGCCACTACATGTACAATCATGCACCAACACATCGCACCATTAAGGTAACACCAGAGAGACATTATAACCAAATACTCCATTCCATACCACGCCCCACAGACATCACAGAGTACAGAAAACACCACATACACACATATCTAACCCACAAAGCACTGACACGACTCGGTCCGAATGCGGTCCTAGGTGCGAAGCCGCCACCCATTGACAGGTCAGAGACCAGCCTGAGCAGATCGGATCGAGTTAATTTAGCACGATTCCGATGTGGACATCACCCCAAATCACAGACATATAAACACAGACTAGACAACTCCACAGACGACACCTGCTACCTGTGCCAGGACGCACCACAAACAATTGAACACATTATGACAAACTGTACCGCTCTAGCACAACACAGAACAGAACACACCATCACTAGTGCGTTGAACCTCTGGACTACTCCGGAGAGGGCGATCGGTTACCAATCGACCAGGGAAGTACTCCGAGGGGGACGTTAGACAGAAGATAGGGAGTGCTGGAACTCCCGTTTCTCCTGTCACTGTTCTCCTAAGCTGAACTTTTTCCGTGTCTCATCTACCCTGTGAGCAGTCCAGCATGCTCTCAAACACACACTTCTCTCCCTCTTCTTCAACACATACACATGCATCTTACACACTACATAATCTTTTCAAAATTAAAAAGAAAATGGCATCAACTTGAAGAGTCTTGGAGTCTCCTGTGGAGGGGACCATAAATGTCCCCACTTCTGGCTCCCCCGCTGCCGATACCGGGAAAGAACACCCGGGCAGCGGTGCTGGATCTGCTACAGCCCATTCGAGATGTTCTGGACCTCTGTCTGATTCACTTTTCATAAACTGCAACATTTGTGGTCTTTACTCAAATTTTCAATCTGTTCAACACCACCTCTCCTCCTATAAACGTCAATTTCCTTTCCTTACTGAAACTCAGGTGTCTGGACGACTGACAGCAACCCCTTTTCTGTACCCTCTTACTTTCTCTATACTGAATTTCACTCCAAAGGTGGATGTTGCGTATATGTACGCAATGACCTAATTGTTCTCGTATTCCAGAACTCGAATCTTCCGAATTCTATACCCTCTGTCTACGGCTTACATGCCAATTTCAAACTAAATACATCTGCGCTGTTTACCTTTCTCCTAATTCTACTGACTATCCAAAATTCTTTGACTACCTCACTTCCAAAGTGAGATACATTTATGAAAATAAAAACCCACTCTAATAGACAGAGTTTATTTCCACAACAGTTTCGATGCCCACTGGCATCCTCCTCTGGGTGGATACAGAAAAACGATTGAACCAAAACAAGAGGGAAAAACAGTCCAGGGACCGACCGTTAAGAAATTCGCACCTAGGTTAGATCCCGTTCTCCCGACACCGGAAGGGCATTTTCATTAAAGGGACCAGCTTATAAGTACATTCGCACAAATTTAAAACTATCTTCCTATTCTAAACATACAGATTCTATTATTTTACAATTCTCCCTTTGGATCCTCCGCTGATTGGGAGGCCCTTAGGCAGTACTTCTGTGATTTCCCATGGAATGATTACTACTTCCTTCTGAGCGTGCAGAGCGCATCACAGACGTGATTCTCTCGGGCATGGAGGCGTACACTCGATATTCTTTTCTTACAACTAATGCAAAACAAAACCTTGCTTTAACTTTACTTGTTCTAATGCTATCCGCAACAGAGAGGAGCTTTCAGAAGGTACCATCGCCATCCAACCCCAAAAATTCCTTCATCCGACATAAATGTGAAAATCTATCCAATTCTAATTATTATTTCCTCCTCTTTCCCTTCTCTTTTCCATTCCGACGGCTCAGTTGCCGTCTCTTCTCCTAACAAAGCTGAAATCTTCGCTCAAACTTTCGTTTACATTTCAATCCTGAACGATTCCGGTGCTGTTCCTCCATCTCTTCCCCCTCTGACTTTATTATATCTGAAATTAGAATCTCTTCTAAAGATGTTGTTTGTGCCTTATCTGGGCTCAACTCTAGGTGTTCCTATTGTTGTTCTTAAGAACTGTGCTTCTGTGCTGACACCCTGCCTAGGCAAACTCTTTCGTCTTTGTCTCTCATCTGGTACTTTTCCTTCCTGCTGGAAGTTCGCTTTCATTCAGCCTGTCCCAAAGAGGGGTGACCGCTCTCAACCCTCCAACTATCTTCCAAACGCTTTGATTTCTTGCCTTTCCAAAGTTTTTTAATATATCCTTAGTAAGAAGATTCTTAAACAACTTTCTTCTCACAATCTTCTTTCAGATGGTCAGTATGGATTCCGCAAGGGACGCTCTACCGGCGATCTTCTTGCATATCTCTATGACTCTTGGTCATCTTCTTTTCGGGGTTTCGGAGAAACTTTTGCTATTGCGCAGACATATCGAAAGCTTTTCATAGAGTCCTGCACAAATCTTTAATTTCGAAACTGCCCTCCTTCCATTTCTATCCTTCTCTCTGTGCCTTCATCTCTAATTTCCTTTCTGCAGTTGCTGCACCCGCACCCGCTTTCCAAAGCGTCCCTCACAACAGTCGCTTCATGATTCGCGTAGAGCAGCTATGGGACATCTAACCTCTGATCTTTCTGCTATATCTGATTGGGGTAGAGAAAACCTTGTGGCCTTCAATACCTCAAAAACTCAGTTCCTCCCTCTGTCTACTCGTCACGACTATCTTCTACTCGTCACGACTATTCACGACTATCTCCTTACCTTCAACAACACACAAATCAATCCTTCCTCTTCTCTTAACATTGTTGGCGTTTCCTTTTCTCGTGATCTTTCCTGGAAAGATCACATAGACCCTCTTCTTAAAACAGTTTCTAAGTGGTTAGTTGTGCTAGACCGCCTCCGCGGTTTCTTCACCCCCATTCAGTTGCTGTCTCTGTAGAGGGGTCTTGTTCGTCCCTGGATGGAGTATGCTTCTCATGTGTTCGGTGGTTCAACCCACACAGCCGTAGTTGACCGGGTGGAATCAAAGGCTTTTCGTCTCATCAATTCCCTGCCTCTTACTGATTGTCTTCAGTCTCTCTCTCTCTTCGCCGCAATGTTGCCTCACTCTCTCTTTACTATTTACGGACTTGCTCTTCTGAATTCTCTAACTGCATGCCTCCTCCTTTAAGGAGAGCACGCAGTACCAGACTTTCAACATTTTCTCATTCTTTTTCTGTCCAACTATCTACAGTAATGCAAGGTTACTCGGTATTTTATGTCTTTCATCTACTCAACCGGTCAACTCTGGAACAATCTTGCTCAATCCATCTTTCCTCCTGTCTATGACCTCCCATCTTTCAAATGTAGAGTGTCTAGGCATCTCGACAACCCCGGACCTTGATTTTGGCTCTCTTCTTCTATGGGAGGGGCGCTTTTGCGGTCATTTGCCCTTGGCCCCCTCCTTTCTGAACAAAAAAAATTATAAAGAATCAATAAAAACTATTTAGGGACTACATTTCATCTACATGATCACTCCATTGCAAATTCTTGCATAGTATTACACCAAGAAATTTCGTTACAGTACACTCCTTCACAGTGATTTCATCAACATTTTAAGTTCATCAAGATATACAGTACATTTCTTTTATTAGTAAAATCATAGGGTAGGGGTTGGCACCTGGGTTGGCACCAATGGGGAGGAGGTGGGTTGGCACCTGGGGATGGAACAAAAAACAAGGGAAGAGTGTATACAAGCAAGGGGGAGTGGTTTATCCCCCAAGCTGCCACCTAAACCTAACCTGAGAAATAGGAGAGAGGAGGAAAGAAGAGATGTTCTTGCAGGCATGTCGCATCACTTGATGACCGCTCTTGACCTCACAGTTACCTTACAAGTCTTAATCCACCAGTTGGCTTAATCAGACAGTTGGCTTAGGAGGTTATATATATATCAGGGATGGGAAATCGAAATCTTTTTCGATTCAAATTCGAATCCGATTTTCACGCAATTAAAATAGATTCGAATTCGGATTCAAATTTTCGGTTTTTATCGATTCGAATTTTTTTCCGATTCGGATTATTTCTTTTTCGATTTCGATCCGATTCGAATCCGATTCGGATCCAGGCCTAATTTTTCTTGATTTTTATGAGTTCATTTAATAAAATTATACCTATCATCGTTGTTTTAGTCAAGGGGTGGCTATTATTAATAAGTTTCATTTTTAATAAATAATACAGATAATTCTCAGTCTATTAACGATCTAAGTAATAACTTTAGATTTACTCTTAATAAGGTGCAAAAAAAAATCATCCATATAAGCTAATTTATTAAACAATTAAGGCTCATATATACAAGAAATATTAATTATACCATACATAAAAATTAAAATATGATAATAATACTTTAAGAAATATATCCACTGTATAGATACAAATTTACAAATTAAAATTAGCCCTGACAACTAAGATATTTTCAATGTTCGAAGGCAAAAGGATATTTCTTTGAGGAGCGTGTGAAATTGTCACTCTCGCACAATACCAAAATTTAAGGATTAGGATTAGCACCTTAATGGATGGAGTATAGGATTAGTATGATTTTTGTCCGAGCAAACAGATTCTCGAAAGGTCAGTCTTTACCTGTGGTGAAACCGGAAACGTTAATAAGCCTTATAAGTTATTTATAAGTTATAACCAAATTTTTAAAATCCGGATCCATATTTTTTATCGATTTGAATTCGAATTCGGATTCATCGTTTCTTTTCGATTCGGATCAAAATTTCGATTCAGATCCGCGCCCGTTTTTCTATTCGAATTTTTTTTCGATTCAGATTTCTCAAAAATATCGATTAATTCCGATTATCGATTCGAATCCGATCCGATTTCCCATCTCTGATATATATATATATATATATATATATATATATATATATAATATATATATATATCGAAGGCAGTCCACTTAATAATGTGCTAATTGGTTCTAAAAATAATTTTTATATTGTTGTATGTACATTATTAAGAATTATTATTATTATATTTAAAAATAAATAATTAAATTTATATTGCTCTATAAACATTATTAAGAATTGTTATTATATTTAAATATAAATAGATAAATACACCATTCGTCAACACAAACCCAGCACTTGATGTTTTCGTGTATTCACACCTCGTCAGGGAATGAAGGCGAGATGGCAAAATATGTACCTATCATCCCATATTTAAACAAATCCCATTAGGTGTATATATATATATATTAGTGGGACCACAAAAACTTTAATCCACAAATTGAAACATTGAACAACTATGAATAAATGTGAAGCTAGACTATTTATTTTATTTAATTTGGCCCTTTAGTCTTTACTGGGCTCTTATATATTAATGGGATCACAAAAAATTTCAGCCACAAATTGAAACACTGAATAACCTTTATTAATAATAAATACACTCGTTTTACAAGGTCATGGTAAACCGACTGTGTTTATTTATTTGGCTCTTTAGGCTTTACTGGGCTCTTATGCATAATCAGAACTGTATTGATTCCTTCCGTGTATTCACACCTCGTCAGGGGATGAAGGCGAGGTTAATTTATACATTCCCGCATGAAAGGATAAATGCACGATTACTCCTTCAAATTATATCTGTGTTTTAAACGTCCGCTTTTGAACTAGCCACATGACCCTAATATATATATATATGTGTGTGTACACCTTATAATACCGGCTTCTTTCCCACTCAAATCGTGTTTTCCGATGAGGAGACGCAAGACGGCACTTTCGGCGATACTGGATCTTCAAATTTTTTCGAAGAGAATGATGATGATTCTGATGATTGAGTAATGTGATCGGATTTACCCAGTTGTGTTGTGTAATTATTAAATACAGTATTTTATCCTGTATAAAGCCCCGTCCTTCATCGATCCTATTTTGTTAATAAAACAGAAATCGTAGATGGTGTTTTTCACGTCCTTTATCAGTCACAATGGCTATACGCCCTAAAGCATGGTCAGTTAACTGTATTACCGTATTACAGTGGTTCAATTCTTAACAAACTCATATGCATAGGTTTAAATCGTGAAAACATGTAGCGTGTTAATAAAATTACAGGATCAGAATGAGAATATACTAAAAAGCTGAAAAGGTTTAACGGTATTCAAATTAGTCTACCCAATTTCTTCATGGGACAAATAAATAAGGATTTTTAGAAGTAAATAATTGTTTGACCTATATCACTAATATGTATGTAATGATATTAATAACGATAATAATGGTGAACTATATGAGTTCTGTGAAAAAAGGGCAGAGAAAGAGATATTGAAAACACAAGTGTGTGTTGAACACCTTTATAAGCTTTTATTTATATAAATTTAATGAGTTGACTTTGGTGTAGGAATTCCTCTGCACTTCAAAGGTTGTGCCAAATATATATATATATATAGTAGTATGTCCGAAAAATGCCAGAGTGCAGGAATGCTGCAAATGTTGAAACAGTGCCTACCCCTCCCCTTTGTTGCAAGGCACCCCCCACCCCCACCCCATTTGTTGCAAGAGTGCCAACCCCCACCCCTTTTTTGCAGGGCACCCCAACCCACCCCCCTTTGTTGCCAACCCCAAATTGAGGTTGCAAAGCCTCTTTGGGGGAGAAGTTCGGACGGCCTCACCCCCAAAGGGCAGAAAGAGACCGAGGAAGGTGGAGAAACCCAGAGCAGGGAGCCCAGAGGAGAGGGTTGTTCGCCTGACAGCTGTCAGACGCATATGGGGTCTTCAGTCACCCTGCCGCTCTCTTATAGTGCCCCAAATCAGCCAGTTTGTTTAATCAGTCAGTGCCTCGGGCACCATCAGCCAGTGCTTCAGGGCATCACCAGCCAGTGCCTCCGGGATCAACCATATAATAATCATCCAGTTGGCTTAGAAGCTCGATTTGACAAATAACAATAAATTAATTACTTATTCTGAAATCCGAAACCAAACAAATTATATAATTGTGTACAAGGAACAAATAAAACGCCAATACATCATTCTGTTTATGAATTAATGGATATACAAAGGGGCATATATATATATATATATATATATATATATATATATGGTCAAATAATAGATTTGAAATTATATAATCATTCAAAACGGAGCATTATCAAATATTCGTACAGGAAAAAATATATGCAGTTATATTAAATATATTGAAAACATACGATACGTATATTCATATTTGTACCGGAAATATATATATATACAGGGCGTCCCAAAAAATGTATACACACTTTAAATACTTATAAAGGCAGTGTTTATTAAAATACATTTCATTTTCAAAATGTAATAGAATCTACAGACATTATTTAATTGTTTTGTCAACGCCTGTTTTCAAACTGACGTCCGTTCTGGTCCAGGCACTGCTGATAACGCGAAGCAATGGAATCGTAAACATCACGAAACATTTCGTTTGGTATTTGTGTGCATTCTCGTTCAATGGCTGCTCTCAATTCAGCGACTGTTGCAGGTTTTATAGCGTAGACTTTGTCTTTTAAGTATCCCCATAAAAAAGTCTAGTTGTGTGAGGTCTGGTGAACGCGGAGGGTATTCTACGAAACCCTTCGTCCAATCCACATCCACATCGTGCCAAGTACCACTCGCAATACTCCACTCTTCGGTCAGGATCATCTTCATTAATAGCATGGACTAATCTTGGAATGTAACTTTTCCATTGACAGCGCTTCAAAATGCGTTGGACAGACGATTCTGATTTCCTACCTCACGACTCGCTTGCCGCACAGATTTTCTTGGACTTTGGTGATACGTTTCCAGTACTCTTTCTTGCTTTGTGGGGCTTGTCGATGTCCGTGGTCTTCCGGAACGCTTCTTGTGGACATTCTGAACAGTTCCATCGGCTTCAAACTTATCTCTAATTCGAGTGATGGTAAGTCGCGTTGGTAGATCTGTTTGAAACTCCCTCCTAAACTGTCTTTGCACTTCAACTGCGTTTTCACACTTCCAGTAGCATTTTAGAATGAATTTCCTTTGTTCAAAGCTTAGTCTGACTGCCATTATTAATTCTAATGGGTTTAACTTGGAAAGAAAGAAACATCAATTGAGCTATCAGCTGTTAAAGTGTGTATACATTTTTTTGGGACGCCCTGTATATATATATATATATATATATATATATATACGCATAGTTTAAATATATTGTCTTTATGTTCTACGGTGCAAAACTCACACGTAATAGAGCCAGGTGTCACAGTGAACGCGCGCTAAAAGGGGATGGGTTCGCACCCCAGACAGGGCTTGTTACTCAGGGTACCCTAATGCTCTCCCCGTGCGTCTAAAGCTGACGTAAAACACTTAAATTCAAAAAGATATTATTTTTTATAACTTCTAGATCACGTGTCATTAGTTTTCCCCAAACAAGCATGAAATTATTATTATTATTATTATTATTATTATTATTATTATTACCACTACTAATGATATATATATATATAACATCCTATTCTGAACAACTCAATAAATGCTCAAATTAAATATAAATTTGTAACTAATCTATTTTTAAAGTAAAGTTTTAGGCCTCTATCTTATTTTATATTTTTGTTAACTGTGTTATATATATATATATATATATATATATATATATATATATATATATATATATATATACTTCAGTTTTGGAAATCTTGGAAATGTACAGGTAAAGAAGCGTTTTATGTCGTATCTTTCGAGTTCAATCTATGGTCAGGAAGGCAATTTTAAAATAAATATTTCTCATTCCTTCATACAATATTATATTTGTGACACATCTGCAGATTAACTTATCGCAGTCCTTGAAGACAAAAGCTGAAGCCTCCTTTTTTTGCTTAACAAACAAATCGCCAAACAAATTTTATCATGCAAAAGAATATTCGTGTTGGTGTCCCCTCCCACGCCTTTACCTGTATTATAGTGACCATATTTTATGCCAGTTTGACCCCCTCCCCACACACACATTAAATATAAATTGTATTTATTCTAGTTTTAAAGTAAGTTTAGGCCTATCAAACAAAACAAGGATCGATTTGGTGCTTTTCCATGGGCTAGCTGGGTTGCACGCAAAACCTTGGAATGAATAGTAGTTATTCGTTGTATTTATCGATTAGCGTTACTTGTAGGTTAATTATCTCTCTTAATTCTAGATATCTTTTGTGTTCTTTGTATTGAGCTAACATGGATTCAAGGTATGTGAATCTGTCCGAAAGGGAGTGGAGGAAACGATTGTTTTCGTGTAGTGACCTAATAGTTTGTTCTAACATGTGTCCATTATACTGTCGATTTCGCGCGAAGAGATTCAATTTGAATTCGATTCTTTTAATATCTTCGGTTGCTAATCGGAATAAACCTTTAAACAGTTTCCCTCCTATATCTATCAGTCCCCTTTTACTTCTTTGGTTAAAGTTTTCCGAATTTTTAGTTTCAGTTTGTATCCATGGTAAGGCTAATATTTCTGATAGGGCGCGTGCTGTAGTTTGAATATTTTCGAGGGTATTTTCTAACAGAACGTGACTAATCTGATCTTTTCCTTGGAAAGAATTCTGGACTTTACTTTCATACGTTTTAATTGAGTTTGTATCTGAAGGAGATTGATTTTAATTCTAGCAGGGGGTTGCAAATTTATATAAAGGTCTGCGTGCCATTTCAAAAATTTACCTTCTGCAAGTTTTTCTATAACAACTCCGGTAGAAATTTTAATGCTAGGGCTACAAGAGTAAATAATTTGGAAAATTATAAGGGGGACAATTTTATTCATTTCTACGCCTTAGGTTATACGGAGCTGGTGGTGGCTGTGTGGATACTTGTGTTTGTGGGCGAAGGGGTCAGCCTCGTTTTGGTGGCAATAGGGGTCGACCGTTAAGCTCGGATTCTGAGCGGGTTCGTTTCTTATGTGAAGGTTCTAGTTCACGTGGTTGATGCATTTGCGGGCGGTATGTAGGGTCCGTGCGTCGATCATTAATCGGTGAGGGTGGTGACAGAGGAGATGGTGGAGTTGGAGGAGATGGTGGAGTTCCACTGAGTGATCCTCTCGAAGGGGTTTCTCCAGGGTCTGGGTCCGATGGGACGCTTGGCTCTGGGGCCTCCTCTTGTTCAGAGATTGCCTCGAGTACTGGTGGTATTAAGAGGTACCAATCTTCGTAATAGGTAGCGGTTCCCGCGGTGACCACTTCAGTTTTTTGATCCCTGCTCGATTTGTTAATACCTTGACCTTTTGAAGGATAGGCAGCTCGAACGCCTGGCAGACGTTTTTTGGGAAGGTGTTGTTCGGAAGCTATCTTCAAATTGTCAGCGTGAATGATCTTTAGTTTGGAATGATCCCGAAGGTTGAGGATTTCATAACGATTTTTTCCAAGGTTTTTCATAATCCTATATGGGCCATCTCATTTTGGGTATAATTTGCGAAGAGCACCTGGCTTCACGCTCTTCAAATAACATCGCATACCGACGATTATAGTCCGTTGACGGGGATGACACCTATGTTGCTCTTACTCCATCTGTTGGTTTCGTTGGTCGAGGGCATAGCGGATTATGTCAAAAATCTTGAAAGATCGTTGAGCTAGTTGCTGATTTGCTTCTGCCATTTCGGAAGATGTTAGAACTGCCTGGTCGATCTGGTCGGGCAAATCAAAAGGTAGACGCTTGTCGTAGTGATGGAGGACGAAATGAGGGGTGTTTCCGATGGACACATTATAGCCATTGTTGATGGCTGTTTGTACCATGAGAAGGGAATCATCCCATGTACGGGAGGACGCATCGACAACGTGGCGCAGGGCTTCTAAGATCTTTCGATTGTGCCTTTCCACTAAGCCGTTTGCCTGCGGATGGTATGCCACAATGTGTGTATTTTTAATTTTACACATGTTACAGAGTGACTCGAACAGTTTGGAAGTGAAACTAAGGGCGTTATCCGAGATTAGGATGGAAGGAGTGGTATGATTTTGGATGACGCGTTCCACTAGGGCTCTTGCCACAGTTTCCGAGGTCTGGTCTGGAATGGCGGCTACTTCGCTGTAACGCGAGAAGTGGTCCGTAAACAAAATGATGTACTGATTTTCCTTTGAAGTTTTGGGAAATGGTCCCAGCATATCCATTCCAGTTCTTTGCCAGGGCCTTTGGCATACTGGATATCGATGCATAGGAGCTGTGAATGGTACGTTGCCTTTGTGTTTTAAACATGATGGACATTCGGTGATGTATTCGTGTACCTTTCTGTTCATTTCTGGAAAGTGGTATCGCTCCAAAAGACTCTTGATGGTGCGATCCGGCCCCATGTGTCCATACAAAGGTGAGTCTTGACAAAGTCCAATGGCTATATCGACGAGATCCATTGGTATCTCCACGAGGTCGTTTCCATTTTCGTTCCTGAAATGTACGAGCCCATGTGTCCTGTTGTTGGGAGTATTGCAGACACTCGTAGTCGAACACAGGAAGAATTCCTATTTTATTCACTTGGGCATCGGGCTTGAGTCTCGACAATCTGTCTGGAATAACTTGAAGTTTTCCCGGTTTGTATACGATTTTTGCTGCAAAGTCCTGAAACAACAGAGCCCATCTACTCAATCGTCCTTCAAGTAGCTTGTCCTTGAAAAGATACATGAGTGGCTTATGATCAGTCTTGATGGTTACATCGTAGCCATAGACGATATTTCGGAATTTTTTCAAAGCCCAATATACAGCTAGGGCCTCTCGGTCCGTAGTGGAATAATTCCGTTGAGGTGCAGGGAGAAGTTGATTGGCATAAGCAATGGGTAATTCCACACCATCTACGTCCTGTAATAGGACGGCTCCTAGTCCATAGGAGGAACCATCGGTGGCTATGACGAAGGGTCTTGAGTAATCAGGATATTGTAAGATTCGATGACAGGTTAGTTTATTAATTAAAGTTTCAAAGGCATGTTGGTGATCGGATTCCCAGTTAAATTTCGAATTTTTCTGGAACAAATAAGTAATGGGTTTAGCAATATTTGAAAATTGGGGGATAAAATTCCGATAGAATCCGACAAAACCAATAAATGCACGGGCGTCGTCGATGGTTTTGGGTACAGGGTACCTTTCCAGGGCTTCGAGTTTGGCTGGATCAGGTTTAATTCCTGTGGACGAGAGTAGGAATCCTAGGTATACGAGGGATTCTTGTAAAAAATTGCACTTTGCAAGCTTCAGTTTAAGGTGTGCTTTTCTCAAGCGTGATAGCACATTCTGAAGGCGTTGAAAGTGTGTTTTTATGTCCGAACTGTAGACGATAATATCGTCAAGATAAACGAGAGCTTCGACACCTAATAGGTCGGAAAGGACTATATTCATCAACCTAGAGAAATTAGCAGGCCCATTTCGGACTCCGAAAGGTAAAACCTGGAATTGGTAATGGCCTCGGTTAGTGGAGAAAGCAGTCAATGCCCGAGATTCGGGACTGACCTCCATTTGCCAATAACCAGATGCTAAATCGAGGGATGAAAAAAAGTTTGCTTTCCCTACGTTCAGAATTGATTCCTGCATGTTTGGAATCGGGAATCGGTCTGGGATGGTAATGTTGTTCAGGCTTCTAAAATCTATACAAGGGCGAGATGTTCCGTCCTTTTTGGAGACGAGAATCATAGGAGCGGACCAGGGACTAGCTGAGGGCTGAATGACATCCTGCTCCAACATGTCCTTGATGTGTTCCTCAATAGTGACTAATTGGGAATGTGGAACCCGATAGGGAGGAATGAAAATGGGTTTCGAATTGGGTTCCAACTTGATTTCAAAAGGGACCAAATTAGTTCGGCCCAGAGGATCTCCTTTTAGGGCAATCACATCTCTATTTCTTATCAGGAAATCGAGAAGTGATTCCATTAGTTTGGGATCCTGTAAAGCTGGTGACTCCTGAAGGGAGTGCTCCAGACTTTTCTTATATTCTTCTCTTAATACTGAAAGATTTAACTCTAAGGAACTGGAAACACGATTTATCATACTGATGGGGAAATCTGAATCTACTTCTACTGTGGAAACAGTTCCTATTTTCTGATTTGAAGTTAATTCTATAGGGCTTTTTTCTTTGTTTAAACAAACAACAGGGATAGCTGAATTCTCACTCTGACTAAGGACTTGGCAATAAGAACATCTCTTTTGAAATTACTTTTCTCTATAATCAGAGTACGCTCTGACTCTAATAATTTTCCTTGACTGTCGACTACTTTGCTAG
>JAJOZX010015176.1:0-70231 GCA_023014485.1 Bathynomus jamesi
TCCTCTCACTACAAAACTATTTTCTTTCAGGGTTAAGGATGTTCCCTGTCTCGCCTTCAATTTGGGAATACGACACAGTCTACCGCTTTTACTTTCCATCGTTGTTTGGGGAGTTATGGGATTCAGAGTAAGATTAGGGACTAGTTTCTCTATTATTTTCCAAGTGTAAATAATGGTGTATGTCTCTCTTCTCCTTTCCAGTGAATATAGGTCTAGTTCTCGTAACCTTTCCCAGTAATTTAGTTCTTTGCACACATTGATCTTGGCTGTGAAGCTTCTTTGGATCCCCTCCTGCTGTCTAATGTCTTCTTTTTTATATGGAGAAGTTAGGACCGAGCAGTATTCTAATTTGGGTATGATCAGGGTTTTCAGTAGAGGAATCATTACATTCCTATCCCTTCGTTTAAAGGTTCTCAATATCTGACCCGTTATTCTCTTTGCTCTGTTTACTGCTATCTTATTTTGTGTTTCAAATTTCGCATCATCTGTCATTACAACCCCTAAATCTTTTGCTCTGGAATTTCTCTGAATTTCCTGTCCATTTGGGGTATAATATTCCATGCACTTTATATATATATATATATATATATATATATATATATATATATATATATATATATATAATATATATTGATATTGATATATATTATATATATATTGATGTATGTGTTAACAACCGGGCTCGTTCCCCGATGCCTGCAGATGATGCATAGCATACGCAACTAATCTTACTTTTGAAACCTGTTGGGATATCTGCTTTGTGATTATAATTTCCCAGGCATCCTAATCGGCATTTTCTTTTATTGTAACGCTTGAATTAAACTTTAACTTAATTTAACTATAAATAAAAAAGATTCAGTATGAACTAATCATGTTAGTTTCTCCTTAAAGGACTGATGCCGAACTTGATCGTGTTATAGCAACTTTTCGCGACAACTTTGATGAAAGTGAATCAATAATTTGGAGGCTTTACCGCACAGCCAACCGCGTGACATGAATACCGAGGTCGAGGTATTGGCTCACAACCGGTCCAAAGAATGCCAGGTAATCGAGGAACTAATGTAAGTTTTTTTGTCTACTCACATTTTATCGTAAATGTTTCATTAGCGGGTATCCTCAATTATAACCTAGTTTGCATTAGCACTGAGCTATGGTTTCTGAATAGAAATCGATTTATGAAAAATTGGACTTTAATTGAAAAAGATTCAGTATGACCTAATCATGTTAATTTCTCCTTAAAGACCGATCCGGAACTTGCTAGTGTTATAGCAACTTTTCGCGACAGGGTTGATGAAAGGCGAATAAATGATTTGGAGGCTTTAACGCACAGCCAACCCATTGACATGAATACCGAGGTCGAAGTATTCGCTCACATCAGGTCCGACGAATGCCAGGTCATCGACGAAATATAAGTTGTTTTGGTGGTTAAGAACAATTGTATTTTCATTTAATTTATTAAATGGTAGAAAGCATGTTTTATTACAAATCGGTTTACAGAACTAGCGTCCATTAAATAAGACTAACATTAATGGAGACATTTCACAGTTACAATTGTATATACACACTTAAAACTTTACACAATATAGTTACAATTATATAGTTATATATATATATATATATATATATATATATATATATATATATATATATATACACATACACAGGTAAAACTTTACACAATATAGCGAGTGCTCACAAATGAGTACCTTTTTTTATTTGTTTGCATATCATTTCATCATTCATCTTAGTGTCGCACAAATCGAATAATTAAAAAAAATAATAAATCCCTTCCCACGTGACATGTGCAGGAGGAATTAAAGGCAATACATGCCACAAGTATTGCTAAACTATCTTTGGAAGCGGTAAAGATTCCATACAATTTCAGGGACATGTAGCTGTTCAATAAATTGTACGACAACAGGTTCACTCCAGGGCTGAGTGCCGAGTAAATCAAAATAGTACATTCTTTCCCGATTTTTAAAATAGATTTCGAAAAAATGAACCCCATCACCACCCACAATGTCGGTGCTGACGATAAGGCTATACCAATCTCTCGTAGTTGGCAATTTCAATGTTTCATTCATCGCAAACACACCGATGAATTTGGAGCGTGTGATTCGGTCACTTTTCATTACTCTCTTGACTGTATTCGCGTCCATTTTAGAAGTCTGTGACAACGTTCCTGAAAAGGTAAATTTTTACTAGAGCCTGTGATTCAAGGTACACGAGTACACTAATAGGCGCGTCTATAGGGTTGGCGAATTCCAATCTGACTGAGATGTTCCCACTTTGTTGTGGACTTAAGTATGTATTTATACTAGCAGATAAGTCAGGGGTAATATCAAATGAGTAAAGGTTAAATTCTTTGACAAATTCTATCTGCGTTACGCCAAACACAAGCTAGTCACAGGCACCGGCATTATGGGCCAGATTACTATAAGCTTTCGCGTAGAGTGGGAACACAGCGTCTCCTGAGTAGTCTGTAACCATAGTCACCCCCCCCAATGCAACACTATTTAATATAGTTATATTTTTAAGGCTGAAATTCTCGAATTTAAAGGCACTCTTTTTATATTTCCCATTCGTCGATGCGTGATCCTGCATTCCAATTAATATCCTTCTAGGTAGAACTCCCAGGGCAACGTTTTCTAGCTGCTTCGAGGCCAACCCGGCGGGCACCGTGTATAGCTTGATCTGTACTCTGCTAATTTGGCATTTTACTGTTGCGTGTATTAAATTTTTTTCAATTTCTACATATTTCGGGGAACTAAATTTCACTCGCCGTACACGTAAATATGTTTCCATGATGTGAATCACATCGGGTTTTGCGCCCTCTTCATGATCAGGTCCCAGATTTATGCAGATCTCAGGACTCGTGCGGTTGATTTTTGGTTTCATATCGATGCCGTTCATAAGCAATTTCTCCTTGAACGTGAAGTCTGTATGAAGACGCCCAAAACATTCGTATATCTTTTTTTTTAGAATTTTTTAATTTATCCTTTATACTACCTACTTTCGTCTTTAGTCTGATAATAGCACTCGGCGTTTGAAAAGGTGTCCTTCGCTTCTTTTGAAAAGTTAAGGTCATTTTCCAGATAGGTGTAGGTGATAATAACCCGTTCCTCCCGAGATGTTAACCTGATTTAAATACTCCTCACACTGGCTGAATATGGAGTGCAGAAAGTTGGTTTCAGGGTATGCAGAGTAACTATCATCGCAGTCCGTTCCATCTGAATGGGCTATACGCAGTTTAGGGTACATGTGCATGCAGCTCGGATCAAAAAAGTATGGGCCTGAACTGGGTATCACGAATTCTATAGGGGCACTCGGTGAACTAATTGTGTTTAATGGGTTAGTTGTAATAAAGTCGCTATGCTCAATAGAAACCTGAGTAGGGGGCATATCAAAGAGGGACAGTTCCGATTTACAACATTGTGAACTACACGGATGGATGAAACGCGCCATGACGAGTCAAAAATAGTACCACCTCCCTCTCTCGACAAGTAGTAATCAGCCTATGATTCCTGAGAGTAGTATCCTCAGTTTTTATCAGTTAAAAAAATGATCAGCCATAGGCTTCATACGCTTAGAACACTTCTTTTTTAAGTCCTTTTACGTTTAGCGCCACGTGTTGGTAACCCCTTCTTCCTGCCAAACCTCTTCTTCTTTCTGCCACCACGCATTTTTCTCTTTTCATCTTTGATGATTTCGTCCCGTGTACGTTTTAAATGTTTATTGAGCTTCTTTAGGTTTAGTTCCACCCATTATGTCTTCTACCGAATTAAAACCTGATTATAACGCCTTCTTCCAAAGGTATCTAGCCCCGCTCTTTAACTGTGGGACAGCGGTGCATAGTATGGTTGAAAAAATGTATCCAAGCCCACTCCCACGCTGATATCTCACCCCTCGATAGACTGTGAAAGGCTTTCGGGTCATTATAACTGAAAGCGACGAAAGTGTAGTTTCACTGTTAAGCTCCCATCACCGAATGGGAAATTTTTTCCTCAATCGTTCTTATATATATCGAGATATTTGTTAATAGATTAGTTGCAACATTCACATAATGGGGCTTGTCATATGTAATGCTCAAACTTTCCCCTCTATGGTTGGGGATGTGTGCAATGCGCAGCAGGCGCGCCTGCGTGTCCCCAACAAATTGCTGCTGTACGATATTGCTGTAAATATAGCACATGTCTGGGGATGGGCAGCTTTCACTCAATTTCTCTATCTTCAACTGATACATTAAGCTGGACAAGTCATGTTGTGCCTCGTGAAAGATATCTCTTTAGAGAGCTGCACTATAACGATCCTCAGCCACAATTGTGAACAGCTCTTTGTCTTTAATATTTCTACTAAGCGTTGATTTTAACTTCAACTTGCGTGCAGGCGTGTCTATGCTTACGACTTCAAAAAGTAAATCGGTTGTCAGGTGCGACTTTTCAAGACTCTTGTTTAACCCCATCACTATGACCATGTCTGTGTCATAATTCCCGATTCCTAGTGTTACATTTGTACTATAGTACTGTACCTTACCGAACAGGACTGATCGCATAGTGTTGTCTAAGGTTATGCCTAATTTTTCATGCTCATCGATTCTTCTAAGGATCAGAAATATGATTGCTCATTTTCAAGAGTTAAAAATTTCGTGGCTAGCTGGAATTCACAAACACCAACTTCGTACGAATCACGTTCCAACTCAATGGGCCCATGGACTTCTGTTACAAAGATGTCCAGGGTGTTGTTAGAATGTACAGAGAGAGAAGAAGAGGAAGGGAGTGTGACATAGAAGTGGTTAGGTGCCATGTTGCATACTATTTAAGCTTCATTATTGCAACAGCTTTTATACTCAGCCATTTCACCAGGAACATTTTTCTCTTTCCTCGACCTTTGCTGCCTAAAATTGTTTCAATTTTAAACACATTTTTTCCGAAATTAAATGTCACTTTCTGCATCTCCTCGTGGTAAAAGCTTCCTGCGATTTCTTCCCCATTCATATCTTCAAAGTAATACATCATTATCTCGCCTTTAGAGCTCAAAACACTAACTTAAAATATCTCAGGTGTCCATCCTTGCTCAAATCCCTACGCGAATTTATTTCCCGAACGTGATAGTCTTACATAATCAGTGATTTTGAAATGTGTAGTGTGGTGACGGTGCTCCATCTCTTCTCACATCTGTGCTCGGACCTCTTTCTAAAACTTCATTTGGTGTTGTGCCAATCGTACGGTGATGTGAACGGTTGTATGACGAGGCCAATGATCCCAGAATGTTTATATATCTGTATGTGTTTTTATGTGTAAAGAGGCCTTATTATAGAACTGCTAGTGTAGTAACTGATATTAAACTCTGTCAGCATTTCTGAAAAGCGCGGCCTATAAATTCTTTCCCCATATCCGCACAAAAATAGCCAGGAACCCTGTCTTCTTTCAAAATCAACGTTTTGGTCGCTTTACCAACTGTTTCAGGCGATTTATTTTTCAGAGGAATTAGCGACAGATATCTAGAGAATACATCTATTATGAATAGGATGTAGCGGTATCCGTTGTTATACACTGAATATCTTTGCATGTCTGTTAAATCCGCTTGCCAAATAAAGTCAATCGATGCCGCTGTTGTCTTGGCCGTTTTAAACCTTTTTCTCACCGGTTTATGAAGTGTATAAATCCTGATCCGCAAAATCCTCTCAACATCTTTTTTCCGTCCTCCATCATTGTAAAGACCTCTGTACAGTCTATTAACGCCGCCATAGGAGGCGGGGTTAGAAATGTCATAATTGCGTTTTCTTAATATGTTAGCCATTTGCGTATTTTAGAGACACGTGGATAAGGTTGGGCGTTTGTTCTCTTCTTTCTCCTGTTCAGAGATTCTACTGCTCTGGGTGATGGCGTACTCAGTTGTGACACATGCGAGACTTGCTCCAAGTCTTTTAACCTATTCAGATTTACTTTGTCACCAGATCATGGACAATGTCGACGATATTGAATCCGTGTACCCTTGTTCCTTCAACAATGACGTCGTCTGTATCGGTCCACTTAAGCCTTTATTCCTCAATGTTCATGGGAGAATGCTTTTTAACACATGCTCGATGTGTTGCGTTCCGTTATTCTTTGGCTGGTCATCAGTAACGTCAGGCCCAGGTCCTATGTCGCCATGCTCAGCGTTGCCAGCGCTGTACCTAATAACCACACCACGGGGAGCTCTGTCGGATCCATATAATCTTCGTACCATGAAGAAATTTCTGCAGAGCCTCTTGGTACAAGATCCTTTTCTCATCAGCTGACTTTTCACTGTTTAATAGGGCTTACAAATCGCTTTCCTTTCTTTTAAGCCTGATCTTACGGGGTTCTAGAACGTGTCTGGAATCTTTGAACTTTGCAATGAAGCATACACCTCGTGTGGAATCACTACCACTTTCTTCATTATATTAATCTAGTCAGTAAACGTCCCAAAACTGAAAATAAGATGCGGAGGAATGATCCTCCTCTTTGTACAATAACTCGCTTTTTCTTCCCCACAGTTTAACTTTTACGAGCAAGCGCACGTATTATGTTCTTCTAACGACGTAAGCGAGCCTTCTGAGGGGGTTTCAATGGCACATTGCATTTTATAACATTAAGAAAAATTTCACATATGCATTTTAAAAAGTCGGAGTCGATATTTTTAACAAACATCTGTTGCAGTGCCCGGGGCAATCGTTGATAGATTTTTATTAATTATTTGTCATTCTGGGATATACACCGTTTCAGGCTCGTTTGGGAATATATTTGTTCTTAGAAACACCCTAAACGAGTTTCGCGGGTGAAAGTTACAAAGCAAATATCCGTAACGCTGACTTTTGGCTACTTTATAAACCTCCAAAAACTCCTTACGCTGATTAGGGAACATTTTATTCGCTAATACCCCAATTTGTAACACATCTCTACGTTGCGCGAATAAGACTAGATATTGTGTATTTAACGACACATCGCGCATGTATCTTAGGCAGATCGGGAAGTGGGGGGGATTAAGGCAGGGGTGTGCTGCCAATTTCTTAACAACCGGTTCTGATACAGATAGGGGTGTAAATCGGCGAGCGCCAATGACGCGAGTCATTTAGCTAGGGAGTCTGGGGTGAGCGGAAGCCAACGCATTTTAACTTTTCGAAACATAATTTTGTAACATTTTGGCAGAAATTATTTTACATATTCTTTACACTAATGACATAATTATCTAAAAATAAACTAATTTTTCATCAAAAATTAAATATATATTCAAACGACCACTGCTTGTGATACTATCTATATTTTTCAATAAAATCCTAAAAAAATGAAAAAAAATTTGATATAAATAAATTTCTACTGACTGTTAAATATTTGTTAAGAACAAACAAACGGTTCGGGGATCCAATCAAAATTTAACAACCGTTATAAAATACCTGCAGGTGTAGGTACAAGAGAACAGATTAGTGATTCCCCCTCATATGCCGTTGTTTGTACGTTGTGTATAAATAACGATCAGCCATGCATTGATATACGACTGAGGTGGAAGAATGCATCTGATAATAATGTTCTTGTCCCCACGCGAAAATGACTCATCCTCGAGAGAATGTTGTAAATCGTTGGTTTCCGCAAACTAAAACCTACATTAGCCGCACGTGTTACGGATATGGTTTATTTTGATACGGTTCTTGAATACGCATACACCGCTCTGCTCGATAGGTTTATCGACTGTAGGAATGAACATGGCGAGAATCGTCTCGAGCTGAATGCTTATTTAAAAGGTTTAGACTCTTTGAAATATCCCGAACTTTGGTACAAAGGACTTGAGTCGTACAGGGCCGTGCTCGCCTACACTGTTCACCCTGAAGAGTTGTATCTCTATAAAATGAGTAGCTGTCGTTAAGACTTGGAAGATTATTTCAATTGCCGCTATGCTGAGTGATGAAGAGTTCACGATTGAAAAGCTCGGGAAGGTAAGAAAAAACCCTCGATTGGAAAGGAGTGTTTATAAACTTGTATTTAATAATGACGTGATGGTTAACGATGTCCTCTTTGTGCGTGCTTTTGATTGTATTCTATCCGTGTTTAAAGATAATTTACCAACCGTATGTAAAGTGGAAAGTGGGCACAGAAATAGCACTGAACGATATAAAGGCCATTTACATCGAATATAGGTATTCCTATAACTTGAGCAGTGAAATAATGTAAAACCGTATTGCGTAGTGCAAAGCAATAATGATGTGACTGTAGACTCGATTACGTGCGAGTTTAGTGTTTCGCGCAGTAGAACATAAGTATTTTGATGTATACTTATTTTCAATATATTTAATTATTTAATATAATTGTATGTATATATTTTTTTCCTGTACTAATATGTTGATGAATATACTCCATCGTTTTGTATATTATTATTTTCAATATATTTAATATTACTATTTTTAATATATTTAATATTATTATTTTCAGTATATTTAATATTATTATTTTCAATATATTTGATTATTTAATATAACTGTATATATGTATATTCCTCCTGTACTGTTATATTGATGGTTATCCAACATCTTTTGTATATTATTATTTTTTATTATATATATATTCCTCTTTCGTATTTCTTATGCTATTATTATTTTGATTTTATAATTGATCATATATATTCCATTGTTTGATTGTATAATTTTCTATATATTTCGTGAAATTGATTCCAATAATTCGTCTAAATAAACAGAATGATGTAATGATTTTTTATTTAATTCTTTTGGTTGTAAACGATATTATTTTTAATTATACCAAATGGCTGCCTTCTAAACCGACTGACGGATTTCTAAGACAACTATCAAGAATATATGAATACCGCAATCTGGCAGCTGAAAATATAATATATACACCTGCGTTCTAGGTCTTCTAGGTCTTCTGCGAACTGGCAGAAAGTCAAATGTCGAGAATATATGCTTTAATTAATTAAATAGCGCAATCTGGCAACTCAACCCTAATAATGTAAACCTGAACAAGCCATTTACGCCTTCTATGAAGCCTTCTAAGCCAACTGGCTGATTAGGACCTTATAAGACGGCGGGCGCTCGGATGAACTCTCAATATGCGCTTGGCAGTAACCAAGCGAATACTCTTCTCTCATTCTCCTTTCTCTCTTAGGTTAGGTATCCCCCGTTTGGGGGGTGAGGCCGTCCCAACTTCTCCCCAAAACCCTCTCTTAGGTTAGGTATACCCCTTTGGGGGGGTGAGGCCGTCCCACTTCTCCCCCAAAGAGGTCAGGTGGATTCCCCCAGCTTGCTGTGGGAGTTCCTCTTCATTGCAGCTTGGGGGATAACCCCTCCCCCTATTTACATAACGCCCTCCCCACTTGTTGCATAACCTCTTGCAACATCCCCCCCCTTTGCAACAGTGATCAGCATTTGCAATTGCATTGCATTAACATTTTGCGGTCATACTACTGAGGTAAAATTAGATGGACGGAGGAACTTCTTCATTAATACTTATCTTGTGGTACTTGACAGATTATTGTCGAAATTAAACCGTCGCAAAGATGTGTATGAAAACCTCCATGCACGGTTGGCATTTTTTACAAAAGTCACCACCATGAATCCGACATATATAACTGCCAATGCTATTAAGCTTTGGGAATTTTACAAAGATGACTTGGCGGAAGCATTTGTTAATGAGAGTCTTCATATCCGTGGGTTTCTTCTGAATTTGGAGAAAAACTCCTACGAGTATTCTTGAGATGAGTGAGATGATCCGAGCAAAAGGATTAAAAGAAGTTTACCCATGTTGATATTGTGCTCAGGATCTTCCTATGTACGGCGGCTTCCAACTGTTCTGCTGAAAGATCTTTTTCTTTACTGCGACGACTGAAGAACTACCTACGGTCAGTGATGTCAGAAAATCGTCTCAACTCTTTAGCTATCCTTAGTATTGAATCGGAATTCACTAGAGCTCTTAGTTATACAGATCTTATTGACACCTTCGCTGCTCAGCAATCTCGGCGGAAACTGTTTTGAGTATTCTATAACGGTCGATTTCGTAACTAAACATAAAGATCGTAAAGATAACCTACAATCAGTGGCGACTCGTGGTATAAATGTATGGGGGTGCGATTTCATAAAATTGTACGACAACACGGACTCACAATAGGCTAGCGCGAATCCAACTGCCGCTCACAAGAGTACTTGTATTAACATATGCGGGCGCGGCTATGCCAGACGTACAATTCTAGTTAATTACAAATAAGTAATAATTTCAATAAAATACATATAAATGGTTTATATCATTATTACTGAAGTAACTATTAGTAAAAATAAAGTTATTATAAAAAAAATTCGCGATTGTACTTATATTTTCATTACAACAGTAAAATATAATTTATATTTACTTGAGCGAAAAATCTATCGCTCCATTCGGCTGCAATATTATTTTGTATTCAAACAGCAGTACGCTGTTTGAAGCTATGCTGTAAGTTTAGAATATTATGTACTGTATGAAGGCTTACTCAAAATGCCTCATGAATCATGATATGCCACATGAATTTTTAAAATATATTTCAAGAATATTTCGTTTAATATCTTAAAATTAATATATTTTTTATCTGTTAAATTAATATTTATCTTTTCAAGCAAGGGGGAGCGACCGCTCCATCGCTCCTATACGCCAGTCGCCACTGCCTACAATGCATTTCTGTTCATTTCTTGAGCACCATTCTGTGTTTCCTTTCCTTCGTGGTTTTATTCATCATAAATATTTTTCACGTGTTACTTTCGTGAAATAATTTTCATATAATGAACACCACGCGTTCCTTCGGCTTGCTGTTCCCTCTCTTGTCTCCGTTTGTGTCCGTGTTTTCTTCTACATTAATGAAGGGGCATGCAATTCATATCCGACGGAAGTTTCTTACTAATTGTCTAGAGGAGCAGGTCCTTCCCAAGTCCCTTCTTCCGATTCGTCTCAGACAAATTGACGACCATCCGTTCAACAACTTCAGCAGATTAATTTTAAAGAAACATATTGAAGTCACCAGACAAAATGAGTGGTCCGCCTTCAAAAATTTACGCATTGTCAAACGTAATTTTGTGACCGTTATTCCCCAACCGTGGATCCACCCTTTGTTTGATGAAATTTACAACGAGTTGCGTCGGAGAACTTCTTCACTTCGTAACATTTTGGATCGCAAAATTAAAAGTCTCATTCGAAATAGTCAGTGGAGTAAAAAAGCAAGCTCAAAATGTGTTTTGAACCTTTCTTCGAAACACATTAGTGACGATGCAAAAAGTGCCCCTGGATTTGGTATGTCCGTTTTTATTGTTAAAAAACCTTCTGCTTTACAAATTTGTTATAGTCTTGCTTGTTTTGTAAAACAGTGTAATCTTCCTCAGTCTTTGGTTAACATAGTTAAAGGCCTTGTCTATAGTGCTGCGAATAGTACTTATGAAGATAACTTTCCTAAACGTTTTCGCAATAGCCTCTCACAATTAAAAAAAGATGGTGAGCTCAATATTACTAAAGCAGACAAGGCTAACACCATAGTTATTATGGACAAAGCGGACGACATTAGAAAATGAACGAGCTTCTCCAGGACCCCGCCACATACAGTAAACTTAGGAAGAACCCGCAGGATGACGTCATCAAATCATTCAATAGTGGCTTGAAACGCATTCCCAAAGATCATAAGGACTTAATTCCGCTTTTCATGTCCACTTCACCTTCTCTTCCCTACCTTTACGGTCTTATTAAAAACCACAAACCTGGCAACCCTATGCGCCCTATTATTAGCTCGGTGGGCTCTATTACCTATAAACTCTCCAAATGGCTTTGTGACCTATATATCATTCAGGCATTAACTATAAAAATGGTTGTAAACAATCCATTTGATCTTGTGTTGAATTCGGGCAAAGTGCTAAAATTGGTAATTTTCCTTACAAATTTGTATGCTCCTCCCACAATTTTTATGTCTATATTTATTATATATATATATATATATATATATATATATATATATATATATATATATATATATATATATATTTTTATTTTTTATTTTTTTATTTTTTTTTTGTAACCGGTATATAGTCTTGAACTCTTTATTTACTTCAGTGTTCCTGAGGATGTCATTAGACGAAAGCGCTTGAGCACCATTCTGTGCTTCCTTTCCTTCGTGGTTTTATTCATCATAAATATTTTTCACGTGTTACTTTCGTGAAATAATTTTCATATATATATATATATATATATTATATATATATATATATATATATATATATATATATATTATTATTATATATTATCATAATATACCGGGTGTCCGAGAATTATCTGTACAATTTTTGGCTGTTATTAAAAGTCAACCATGAAGTGTAGAAATTCCAGTGTTGTCCCATTTTACAGAGAATCTCATTAAGTTTTTTCTGATACCACGTTTTGACAAGTGTTTTAGAAATGTACGCGGGTGACAGACATTGATGATTTAAAAGCAAGAATCACAGCTGCTATTGAGCGAATTGATGTGGATATGCTGCAGCGTACATGGCAACATTTGGAGTATCGATTGGATGTTTTGCGAATCACTAATGGTGCACATATCGAATGTTTGTAACAACGTTACTTTAATAAAAGAAACTTTTGAAAATACAGATTCTAAATAATCTTGTTTAAGAATTTTACGTGTGTTATCAAGAATTTTATTAAAAGATGAAATTGTACAGATAATGTTCGGACACACTGGAATTTCTAAAAAACTTGTCACAACTTGGTATCAGAAAAAACTTAATGAGATTCTCTGTTAAATGGGACAACACTGGAATTTCTACACTTCATGGTTGACTTTTAATAACAGCCAAAAATTGTACAGATAATTCTCGGACACCCTGTATATAATATATTAAGATTGATATAAAAATATCCTATATGTTGAGATACATTTTGCTAGAGTAAATGCCTAAACCATTTGACTGCATTTTACTGAAAACCCTTGTATCAAATAACTATTTATTGTTGAATGGTAACTTCGTAAGTGTCCGAATAGCGGCTAAATCAGTATGCGCTTGGTGTCAGGAGACCTAAATCCGCCCCGGAGGGAATCGCAGTAGTTTCTTTTACACTACATTCCGATTTCTTCTTGAAGTGGATCGGAGAATTCTGTGAAAACTTACTAAACTTTCTGACGGTTTCCCGATTCTTCTTGTAGCATATCGGGGAAGATGGAGAGGCAAAACTGGTCTCAGACTTAAGACTGGCTAATTTATAACCTTATTACTTCTTGAAAATGCTGTTATTTTAATAACAATACTTTTGGAGAATACTGATTCAAGGGTGAAGTAAAAATATCTTTTACTGACTTTTACTGCTTCTAGATATTACAGGTAATGCTTTCAGTCTCCTCTAGGTCAGATTAGACAAAACAGAATAATAATATAATTTGGAAGATTACAATGGTTTATATACAATATGTTTTAAATTGGTGATGTCATTATTATTTAATGTTGATTCATTTTTTGATTCTCAATAGGCTGAATTCTTTCGCAAAATATTTGAAGATAAAGGCAAATTTTTCCTGTAACAGCATATTGATAGATAAGCAAGATATATGAAGATGAAGGCACATTTTTCTCTTCAGCAGTATATTGACAGATCTGATGTTATCATGATTTGCTGGGTCAACTAAAAATGGAAATTCAAAATATGCATTTTATTTGGAATTAAAATTAAACATGCAGATGAACCAAAATTAAATGCTTAAAATTTAAAATTAAGTATTGATTTGGAATTTCTGCAAGATCTAGTCGTATGTTAGCAAAAATGTCGCGTGCAAATCAACTGAATGCAACATGATAAATAATTGCAACATTGCCAGCAACATCGCAGCATGCCGTTGCGATATTACATGCAACAAGGGGGGGGTTATACCCTCCAAGGGAGAAGACGGGGTTATGCAACAAGGGAGTGGGTGTTAGACCCTCCAAGGGGGTAGTGGGTAACCTAACCTACCAAGGGGGAGAGGGGGGTTTAGCTAATTTACACGTGTTATATATATAAAAATTATGATGCATATAAAAAGGACAATATTGAAGGGAAAATTAATTGTTTGTTATTATAATTACTCCAGGAGCAAGTGTAGTTTACGTCCCCCTGTGGCGCCTATTATAGTTTACGTCCCCCTGTGGTGTCTAGTGCAGTTTACGTTCCCCTACATTATCCTAGTGTAGTTTACATTCCCCTATATTATCCTAGTGTAGTTTGCGTTCCCCAACTTTGTCCGCGTATACCTAATCAAATAAAACGTTAAAAAAAAAGAAAATATTACGACTTAACCTAACCAATCGTCAATATATACACACACAGTGTGTGTATATATATATATTATATATATATATACGTCTACAGGGTGTCCCAAAAGACCAGCATCATAGGAAAAAGTAAAAAAGGCAAAACAAAAGCTTTTATTTACAGAACGTGCTCAGTATGTCCACCATTGTTTTCAATACACAAATTCAGACGTGATACCCAGTCAGCAAGCACACGGTGAATGATGTCAGGAGTAATGGTGTTACATGCCCGAATAATGCGCTGCCGCAAATGTTCAACACTCCTAATTTTCTCTGCGTATACCAGCGCATTCAAGTGGCCCCAGAGATAAAAATCTAGTGGCGTGAGATCCGGGCTTCTAGCTGGCCATTCCACAGGCCCTCGACGTCCTATCCAATGACCAGGGAATTGTTGGGACAGGTAGTCCCTTACTTGGGTGCTGTAATGTGCAGGAGCGCCGTCTTGCTGGAACCATGTTGGGAAATTTCCTTCTTCGTTCAAGACACTGGGAAATGCTTCTTCCTTGAGCATACGTAGGTAGGTGCCTCCAGTGACATGTTCATCGAAAAAGGGGGGCCTATGATGCGATCCTTCCAAATGCCACACCATACCATCACCCGAGATGCACCTTGTTCCTTTGAAGAGGTATACCAGTGAAGGTTGTTTTGAGACCAGTAGCGGGTGTTCTGTCGATTTACCTCACCATTTCCATAAAAAACATCCTCGTCACTGAACAGAATGGTGGATGGGAAATTGGCATCCCGAGCATAAACTATGGTTTGTAGAAATAGAAAAATATGAATTTCTCCTATGATGCCGGACTTATGGGACACCCTGTATATATAAATTGACAATTGGTTAGGTTAAGTCGTAATATTTTCGTTAGTTTTAACGTTTTATTTGATGGATTCATTTAAAAAATATATCCTGAAGATCCTAGTGTAGTTTACATTTCCCAACTTTGAAATAGTGTAGTTTGTATCTCCTTTTGTGTTAGGGAGACACTTGCTCCTTACTCCATGAAGTAAAATTATCTATTTAGTCGGTAAAATACACACACACACACACACACATATATATATATATATATATACACAGGGGTTGGACAAAATAATATGACGACCTTGATAAATGGCGGTTTTTATTCTTAATATGGAATTGGTCCTCCTTTAGCGGCAATAACAGCTGCAATGTGTCGGGGAATTGATTCATACAGCTTTTGGACAGTGGCTAGAGGAATCCTGAGCCATTCTTCGAGCAAACCCTGCTCCAGTTCCTCCAAAGACGCCGGCGGTGGGAATCGGCTTCTGACCTGCTGCTCCAACTGACACCACAGATGCTCGATAATGTTAAGATCCGGGGATTGTGGAGGCCAATCCAAGCGTTCTACTTCACTAACATGCTCTTCAAACCAGTTTTTAACGACCCCAGCGGTGTGGATTGGTGCATTATCATCCTGGAAGACGGCGCCGCCATTGGGAAACAGCGTTTGGACCATGGGATGGACCTGGTCAGCCAATATTGACAGATAGACCTGGGCGTTAACCCTACCATGCAGTACTACAGCTGGGCCAAGCGTATTCCACGATATTGCTGCCCAAACCATCACAGATCCGCCTCCATGCTTAACGGTTGGGGTCAGGCAGTCGGGGTCATAAGCATCTTTAGGCTATCTCCAGACGTAAACTCGACAGGAACATGGAAATAGCGTAAAGGAGGATTCGTCGGAGTAGACTACATTCTTCCACCGGTCCATTGACCAATTCTTATGGTCATTACACCATTTTCTGCCCCGCTCAATGTTGATGTGCGAAAGGAAGGGTTTGGCAATTGTAGCCTTCCTATGGTATCCAGCTCCATGGAGCTCGCGACGTACAGTTCTGGTCGATACCGGGCTTGCAAGATGCTGGTTAAGCTCTGCAGTCACTTTTGGAGCTGTGGTCTTATGGTTCTTTGTCACAGTGCGCTTTAGCACCCGGCGGTCTCGGTCACACAGCTTCTTCTTGCATCCACTATTGCATTTGTCGGTGCTTGTCTTTCCATGGTTTTGGTATGCAGACATGACCATAGAGACAGTTCCTCTGGATACATTGAACATCTGAGCGGTTTTCGTCACCGATGCACCAGCCATCCGCGCTCCGACAATTTGCCCTCTTTGGAAGTCTGACAGGTCTTTCATAACTGCTAATTCATAATTCACTCAGATCTGTAAAAACAACGCGAAGGTTATAACATGACGTATACACTCTCTGTTACGCATTTAAATAGGTTTGCCAGTCATTTGACCGTTTACTTTGTGTCTGAGCAGTCCGTAAAGATAACCGGTGAAATCGGCGGGTGTTCATATTAGTTTGTCCAACCCCTGTATATATATCTATATATACATTTTCAACTGCAAAGAACACGCAGTATAATTAACGTAAAGAACGACGCTTGTATAGAAGACATTCCGCGCAAGATGAGGAGAGAGAACGAACAAATGAAAAAATGAGGTAACTACCCGGGAATCGAACCCGGGATCTTCCGATTGCCGGTCAGATATGATAACTATTACATCATGGGCCTCACCCGATCAGAAGTCGTAATTCTCCTACATACGCGCAGAAACCAATGCCCCGAGGGGAGCACCTCCCGCATGCCGCACATATATACATTTTCCTCATCTTGCGCGGAATGTCTTCTATAAAAGCGTCGTTCTTTACGTTAATTATACTGCATGTTCTTTGCAGTTGAATGTATATAATGTTGCGGCATGCGGGAGGTGCCCCCTCGGGGCATTGGTTTCTGCCCTATGTAGGAGAATTACAACTTCTGACTATCGTGGCTCCGTAGTGTAGTGGTTAGCACGTCTGACCGGCAATCGGAAGATCCTGGGTTCGTTTCCCGGGCGGGTGTCTTATTTTTCATTTGTTTGTTATTTCTCTTCCTTGTGTGCAGAACACTCCTCTATACTTACGTCGTTTCTATACATATATATATATATATACATATATATATGTGTGTATGTGTGTGTGTGTGTGTTTATTTCATACGAGGAAATGTTTTTAGAATTTGCCTTAAATTATAATTACGAGAATCTTCGAAGGCGTGAGAATGGCACCAAAAAAGCATATTGGGTGGCCGTTGTTATTAAGATCTTGCGTCCTATGACATACAAATTAATATTTTTCTGAAATAAATAGAGGCGATGAAAATGAATAGAGACAGTTGCCGCGAGTACATCAAGACTTTATGGCACCTCTGTTATATATATGATATAATGAGATTATTTATTTGTTATTAAAAGTTTTCTATTTTATTTAAGTGTTTTACATGACACTAATTAGACATATGTTAATGTTAGGATTAGTGCACAACGCTCCCGCTAGCACGTTGAGCATCGTGCTGTCTGCTGCGATTGTATAGATGATCAGCTGCATACATATATCTTTTGTAGAACACGTACTAATTAAACACTATACTTAAATAACCAATATATATATATATATATATATATATATACCAGAAACACTTCTTCCGCGTTCCGACCACTCTTTTTTGCCTCTCCCTTGGAATTAGCAGTTTATATATATATATATATATATATGCTGCAAATCCACAAGGAAAAAGAAAAACGATTCCAAGGCCTTTCGTGTATTCAGAGCTACACCTCGTCAGGGAATAAATACACGAAAGGCCTTGGAATCGTTTTTCTTTTTCCTTGTGGGTTTGCAGCATTCATTCATTTCACGTGTTTTATTGTGAAATTCATCCCATATATATATATATATATATATATATATATATATATATATAGTATCCGCAAAAAAATTGTGAGAGCCAGCCTATTCATATTATTTACATGACACATTGCCTTAACATTATCATTATCATAAATAAAAAAATAAGGCTTTCATACTTACATATTAATATTTTGTCATGTTGCCTCGAGCCTTGATGACCATTTGCAACGTTTTGGGCATAAAATCGGCAAGTTTCTGGAAGTATTCCAATCCCTGTCTGATACCCACATTTTCATTATTTCATTCCTGAGTTTCGGAATAGTTATTGTATCACATTTGGCAAGCTTGTTCGTATTATAATTACAACAGTTCTCTATTGGATTTAAGTCAGGTGAGATACCAACCATTTTTCAAATTTTTATGCAGTGTGACTCGGTGCATTGTCCTGCACGAAAATGTTGCATCCATGGATCTCATAGAAACCCAATAAATGGCCTTCTAAAACCTCTTTATACCGGTCAGCATTCATTGTAGTATTCTTAGGAAGGAAATACAGACCCCCCACGACCCACTTGTCCACTAAAACATCCCCACAGCATTACTGAATCCGAGTGTTTTACTGTCTTTACAGTGAACTGTGGGACTACCTGCTGATGTTACTTGGTCGTCGTACCCTTCCATTATGTGTTGTAATGCATTTACATGAACTTCCGTCACTGAACATTACCTTCCTCCATTGCCCTGATGTCCAGTTCTTATATTTCTTCGCAAATTTTAACCGTTTGGCACGCATTTGCTTCGTGAGATGCTCCGTGCAGATACTCGTGAGGGAAGGTACAGCTCTTTCTGCAGCCTGTGCTGCACAGTTCGATCAGAGACATTTGCAAGGATTTGGGGTGATTTTTCTTAATTTGTGCAGCAGAAATAGATGGTTTCTGTAATACTTCACGTTTTAATAAATTGTCAGTAGACCTCGATGTTATCCTTGTTCGGCCAGAGCCAGCTTTTTTAGGAGGAACAACATTAGGAGGGAGGCCTCGGGCTGCAGCAATAAGTGAACGGATGGTGAAATGTGCATGACCTGTTCGTCTAGACATTTCACATGTAGTCACATTTTCTTGTTTCCACGCAAGAATACGTGCTTTCTCCTCCACGGTAAGCTTCAGAGGGCCCATAATGAATTGTTGATATAAAAATTATAAGCACTTTCCTTCAGGACACAAAAACAACACAAAATCCACCACACAGAAGCAAAAAATTGGGTAATGGGCACCTGAGGCTCTCGTTCACTCACATGATATACCAGACTCATGCCGAGTTGCCAGACATACGCCAGTTTGACTGGTAAAATTTATAATGGTTTTCAACGCAAATAAAATTTGACTCGCATAAATTCAAATCAAGGGGAACCGCCCGATTTTTTTGCGGATACTGTGCGTATGTGTGCGTGCTTTATTCGCGTAACTGTAAGTTTTATTTCTCCTCTGCACCATGTAAACAAATAGCTTTGTTATTCTGTTAATGGAAATGAAGGGTGTATATATATAGATATATACAGGGCGTCCCAAAAAAATGTATACACACTTTAAATACTTATAAAGGCAGTGTTTATTAAAATACATTTCATTTTCAAAATGTAATAGAACCTACAGACATTATTTAATTGTTTTGTCAACGCCTGTTTTCAAACTGACGTCCGTTCTGGTCCAGGCACTGCTGATAACGCGAAGCAATGGAATCGCAAACATCACGAAACATTTCGTTTGGTATTTATGTGCATTCTCGTTCAATGGCTGCTCTCAATTCAGCGACTGTTGCAGGTTTTATAGCGTAGACTTTGTCTTTTAAGTATCCCCATAAAAAAAAGTCTGGTGGTGTGAGGTCTGGTGAACGCGGAGGGTATTCTACGAAACCCCTTCGTCCAATCCACATCCACATCGTGCCAAGTACCACTCGCAATACTCCACTCTTCGGTCCGGATCATCATCTTCATTAATAGCATGGACTAATCTTGGAATGTATCTTTTCCATTGACAGCCTTCAAAATGCGTTGGACAGACGATTCTGAAATTCCTACCTCACGACTCGTTTGCCGCACAGATTTTCTTGGACTTTGGTGATACGTTTCCAGTACTCTTTCTTGCTTTGTGGGGCTTGTCGATGTCCGTGGTCTTCCGGAACGCTTCTTGTGGACATTCTGAACAGTTCCATCGGCTTCAAACTTATCTCTAATTCGAGTGATGGTAAGTCGCGTTGGTGGATCTGTTTGAAACTCCCTCCTAAACTGTCTTTGCACTTCAACTGCGTTTTCACACTTCCAGTAGCATTTTAGAATGAATTTCCTTTGTTCAAAGCTTAGTCTGACTGCCATTATTAATTCTAATGAGTTTAACTTGGAAAGAAAGAAACATCAATTGAGCTATCAGCTGTTAAAGTGTGTATACATTTTTTTGGGACGCCCTGTATATAAACGATACAAAAAGTGTGTGTGTGTGTGTCTAAGCCATATACAATAGCGTGTAGCGTCATTGGGAAAAGTGTAACGGATCAAGTGGCACATTTCAGGTTTTGTACAATTGACCTCCCTAAATTCAAAAATGAAAACAAAATTTTTTTGTGACAAGCGCAACACCTCCACTTTCGCATGTGAAAATCGTGAAAATTACTAGTTACCCATAACTTTTGGACACTTGCTTTCCTAGAGTTTGAGCTATCATTTGACCCCTTACAATGTACTGCTTTTCAGGAAAAATAGGAAAATTTATTTTTGGAATAAACATATACACTGTAGGTAGGTAGGTAGGTAGGTAGACTAGGTAGTTTTATTTAGTAATTGATACATTAAAATCTTGTTCAGTTTTGAATGACGGCATAAAGTCACGGGATTTAAGTATTGCTCTAATGTAACCATCTCTTGAATCCTTTCCATACACTGCCCCAGACGCTTCAGTTACCATCCTAACACAGCGTTCTACACCTTGGGAGTGACATGGTATCCGGACAACAAGGGGCTCTTCAGTGATCTTATCGAGTTGTTCGACAGAGAACTGCTTCGTGAGTGGTGGTTCCATTGTGCACTCCTCCACTGGTGGAAGTAAATCTTTCAAATTCTGAGCACTTTTTGATCTTTGGTGGCCGAAATTCTCTGACTTGCTGTTGAGCAGGTTTGGGAGCTCGTCGAATGGTCTTGATTACATCGATGGCCAATTTCCGGTTTGCTTGATCTGCATTTGCAAGCATTGCCAGTAGAACATTTTCAGGGTGAGCCCAATATGCATTTCTTTGGATCACAGGCCATGTGACAGTCTTGCTAGCTGGTGGCAGTAATCGTAGCACCTTGATTTGCTCCAGGAAATGTTTTGGGCCATCTGTACACCTTGGATGGCACTTGATGCTAAACCACATGGGTCCATATTGGCACACGACAAACTGTGTGAGTGAATACAGTTCATCACTTGGCTGCGCCATCGCTACATATAGCCGACAAATTCTGCTGGCAGTTGTAACCCATCTTGCATGGGAGATTGGTCCAGGCTTCTCTCGTAGAAGATCTTCATTAATGACACCAGTCCTTATCGCTTTCATCATTCTGTAGAGGTAGGCTTCGTCACGACTCAATTCAGTAAGGTCAACATCCGGGAGAGTGTGGCCATCAGCAATACATTGAATTCCTCTAGAGGAAAGTGGCAAACTTTCACATGTGGCCAAAGCTTTGCCAATTGGTCCTTTCCATTGAGTTGCAGATTCTGTTGGGCCGATGAGTTCCTTGCACAAGTGGCGCAGTGGGAGTTCATTTAAATGCAGACTACAGATGAACCAGTGCAAAGGGCGACCCAGGCGGCACTCTAGCAGGAGTATTGCTCCATTTCTGTGCCCTGTGTGTGTGGCTGTGCTGTCGGCTCCCACTGCAATTATCTTGTCTGCAATACCCATTTCTTCAATCGCATTTTGAAGTCCATCCGCAATGACAGTGCCAGTTCCTCGTTCCAGTGTCAGATGGCTTAGATAGAAGGTTCCAGGCTCTCCGACCAGCACATAGTGGTCCTCAACTTTCTTTGTGCTGTACCATTTGTTCCCCTTTTTCTCTTTGACAAGTGTCATGTCTTTCCGCCCATCAAAAAATAAAGCAGTGACTTCCACATCGTGGTAAGTTACTGCTTCCTTCAGATCCCTCCGTACCTTCTGCCGTGCTCTCCATACTTTGTGGTGGTCAATTACGTTTATCTGATCATCAGAACTAATGATGCCATACTCAACCAATGTTGCAGTGCTGATAGCTGCAGCAGCCCTGTTCGATACACCATACCAGTCAGCTTCCAAAGCAACAGTGGGAATCGGTGTGATGTTCCTGTCCTCCTGGGCACTATCACCCATCCACTCATCACCAACACTTTCACCATTGGAGTCTGCTTCTGCTGGAGCTGATTCGACCACATCTGCAGAGGATGCTACCTCTTGCCGTTCCTTTTTCTTCTATTCTCTTCTTCTTGTCTTTCTTGCATCCGATCCTCTCTTGACTTCCTTCTCTCCATCATCTGAGTCACATTCGTATCCACCCGACTGATCTGCATGATCCGCGTGGTTCTCTGGTCGATCAGAAAGGCATGCTCTCGTCGTGGAACTTTCATTTCTTTTTCACAGTGGCATGCAGACAGATCATCGCATTGGCAGACAGCTATGTCAAACAATTGATTCAGGCTTTCCTCGAACTTCTTGGTTTTTGTGGCCTGCTTGCCTTACTTCGATGCTTGTGAGCCTTTTTCCATCAATCGGAGCAGTTTGGTCTTCACATTCTTGATTGGCTGTAATGGAATGTTAGCACTATTCCAAAGGTCAATGAGTGTTTGGCATACCTCCGGAAGAATCTCCCTGCTGGTGTACTTGTTCTCCTTCAAGAAGAGGAAATGCCTTGCAACTTGTATACGGGTTGGAAGTTCAGACAGAGGAAGCTCTGATAGTGGAGAACCAAAGACAATGTGGCTGGCAGATCCCCGTGTTCTTTGCGTGCTCATTGTACCAGCAAAACTCAACAAGTATCACACAGGAGCACTGAAACAAAAACACAAACGTATAAATAAAAAATATATATGATTATGAGTATATATATATATAAGGCTTGGTTTATTGGTAAAGAATAAGTTTACCAATATATATATAAAAATATACTGCACACACATATATGCATTATGTATACAAATATCCATAGGTATATATATAACCTAAGACATATAACAAACTTATAAACAATGTAAAACAATAAAACAAAGAAATGTGTATAATGTATATATCACAAAACGCACCTTTCGTTAGTACCTTGGGGTTTTTGAACACCCCATCCACAGAAAAAACACTTGTTTCTCTCAAGCGAGCTAGCGTAGAACTAAGAAATTCCAGGGGATGACTCACTGAGAATAATTAGAAAGCTGCCAGAAGTACCATGTCAGTCAGTGTTGCCAACTGTAATTAACAAGAATTTTGTATTTTTTACATGCGAAAAAGGTGTTCTGCTTGTTGCAGAAAATTTCTTATTTCTTTTCTGAAATCAGCAAGGTTGATTGTACAAAACCTAAAATGTGCCTCCAGATCGCTCATGACGCTACACGCTAATATACAACTGGCTGTTCTGTCATATGTATATATGAATGCCATGATTGTGTGCGTATTTAAGCCATATACGACTGGCTGTGCCGAATGGCGGGGTTCTGAAGCCATTCAAGGAGTTCAGGAAAGGTACAGTTTACTTCAAGAACTTGTTGTGAGAGGAGGTGCTGCTCCAGTTAGCTATATATGTATATAAGTCTCTAAACTAAATCGACTGGCTGATTCTCTGGCTACTTACCCTCTAAACAAACTGGCTCTGAGCCGATTACGCCATACGAGTGGCTGTATTATGGCTGGCATCTAAGCCAAATGGCTGTGCCCCTAAACCGTCCAGGTTAGGAAAGAATTCGAAATGCTCCGAGACATGCCAGCGAAAACATCTCCTCTCCCTCTCCTCTCGTCTCTCTTTCTTCCTTATATTTTATTACCCTTGTTAGGTTAGGATACCCCACTCCCACCTTGTAGGGTCTAGCCCTGGCCCTCTTCATGCACAACCCCCCTCTCCCTTTGTTATATTAGTTTACCCACTCCCCCCTTCGAGGGTCTAACCCTCACCGCCTTCATGCATAAACCCCTCTCCCCGCTTGGAGGGTCTAACTCCCACCCCCTGGTCGCATAACCCCCTCTCCCCCTTAGAGGGTCTAACCCCCTGTTGCATGCAATGTTGCAAAGGCATGCTGCAGTGTTGAAGGTAATGTTGCAATTGTTGTCATGTTGCATTCGACATTTTTGCAAACATACTGCTGATATAACTTCATCTTTTACGACTAAGAGTGAATGTATGCAAAAGTGAACATTGTAGAATTTCTCAACATTATGATTAAGTGAGAAAAATAATTGTTAAAATGAACCATAAATAATTCCCATATTCCTATACTATCTTATTCTTCATGTAATTCTTTTATTCATTTATATAGTTCTTGTATCCATTTTAAAATTCATGTTATATGGTTCATGTATTTATATAATCCTGTATATTCGTATATATATTTAACTTTATATAATGCCTATAATCAAATGTATGTACGTGTGTGTATTCATTTTTACATAAGGACCAAAATCGCCCAACGCGACTTTGGATAAAACTTTTTTATTTGCCTTCTACTTTGCCAAATAATTGGTGACTTGTCTTTTTTAAAATCTGTTAATCATTTTTTTTAGATTTCGCTTAATAATGAATCCTGCTTAAGCTTTGCAATGTTCATATTTTGTATACATTCTTTCTTCGTATAAAAGATGAAGTCACGTCTTGCCTAAGCATTTCATTGTAAATCTTAAACCTTTAATTTTTACTCGTATGCATATTTTAGTGTAAAGATGCATAGTTCAATTTCCAATTTTAGTTAACGTGGCAGATCATGATAACATCAGATCTGAAAATACGCGGTTTAAGATAAAAATATAGCTTCATCTTCAAATATCTTGTTTATTCGTTTAAATCTTACCACAGCTAAAAGATTTACTTTATTTTCAAATATTGTGCAAAATAATGCAGCCTTTTCAACATTTGATAATAATGATGTTAGCAGTTTTGGGGTATATAAACCCAAATAAAATCTTCCATATGTTATTCAGAAGCTAATTCAGAGGCTGAGTACTACCTGTACATTTTAGCAGTAAATTACAGTAAAAGATAGTCTTTATCTTATCCTTCGAGCCTTGCTCTCTTCAGAAGAACTTAGTCATTAAACTTTCCGGATACACTATAAGAAGGGTCCGGAATCTTCAGAGAATTTAGTAAGCCTCCCTGAATCCTCCGAGCCACTATAGAACTCGGAGAGTAATATAAAAGAAAACTACTGCAAATAATACATCCGTTGCTGCCACCTAACTAGAACCCCCGTCGACTTCGAACCAACCCAGGCCATAGACGGAGGGGTTAACAACTGGCGACCCTTTAACCAGGATCTGAACAACTGACAACTTCTACATCCAGGATTTTTCCAGTCTTCCAGACCCTGGAACTAGAACCAACAACCAGTTGACCGGCGTGTCACGACTTCTAGTTCGTCACATTCACCCTCGAACCGGTGTGTCACGACTCCAAGTTCTCCACGCCTAGTTTTCATCCAAGAACAAGTGGCCAACAAGACACGTCTTCAGGACACGTCTCCAAGGATTTCGCCGTAGGAATCTTGTTAAGTACAGAACTCTTTTTTTTTTTAAATAATCTCTAAACATTTGAAAAGTCAGTATTATTAACAGTTAATATTTAGTATTGAGCCAGAATTAACATACGCCAGTGATACATTTTTTTAGTGAAACAGTTAAATTTCACAGAATTAAATGTCACAGAGTTAATGTCACAGAGTTAAAATTCACAGTTATTGTCACAGAGTTATTTTCAGAGAGTTATTTTCACAGTTATTTTCACTATTATAGTTAGTATAGTATAATTTTATTTAATGTACCAAGCATAGTACCAGGATAATCTTGTTCACATTTTTTATTATTATTTTGTTTGCAATCTTCTCAAGTTGCCCCTAGTTAGGCGAATTATTGTGCATTTATTTAATGTGTATTTTTTTTAGAGAGTGTAGTTAGGGAAACCCCTTGAGTGATCATTTCATAAATTAAGATCGATCAAGCAGACCTAATTAGAACACATTAATAGTACCTTCACATATGAGCGATTCAGACGGTGCGCTTTCTGACATCGAAATTTACCTACACCCATTTTCACACCTACCCCGCGCCCTTCAAACATACTCCCAAATACACAAACTTCAGATCCAGAACAAACCAATATGTCTCAGTCTCAAACCTCTGCCCAGCATACATTAACTTAGTTAGACTAGTAAACTTTCCCCATACTGTTTTAATTTTTAAGGGGACCACAGATAATCACTTTGTTGAACCACGCGTAAGACCTTGGATTGAGTCTTTACTGTAGAGCAACATTTCTTACGCGAAAACATCACCGATGATGATATAAAAATTAGGGAAGCAAAAAGATTTATCGACCCTAAAGAAGGGAATGCTCATGACACAGTCACCTACGTCCCATCGATTAGCGAAGCTACAACATGGGACAATTTTAAACAAAACTTATTAGAATTTTTTAAAGAAATAACACTTGCACAACCCTTAGCCACGTTAGAAGCAGTCTTCCAAGCTAAATGGAAGAAAGAGGAGCACGAAGATTTAAACAATTTTATTACACGAACGCATAAACTTGTAGGAGAAGCCCTCCGAGCCGCAGAAAATGCGTGTGGCATTACTTTCACTTCAAAACAAAGAAATCTAATAGTAGCAACGAACATTTACCAAAACCTACCCGGAGCACCTAAAGAAAAGTTTCAGGAGTTTTTAAATGTTGACAAACCTGTAAGTGTAGCCATAAATAAAACAAGGGGAAATTACCCAGATTTAGCAAACCAGAACTACAGAGAGGGTAGAGAAACCCCCGTACATTACATTCAGCAGCAGCACCCACAACACCAACAGCAACAACAAGAACCCTATAAATCGAGGCCAATGCAGGGAACACCACCCCAGAAACAAGCCCCCCGAAACCCAGAATACACGCCATCCTCCACAGTGTTTTAACTGCGATAGCTTTGGGCACATGATAAGTCAGTGCACTTATCCCTCTTATTGTTTCCACTGTCACTAACATGGTCATCGCCGTGGCGATCGCCAAAAATGTGCCGATAAAGCCCCTGCAGGGTATAGGCCCCACTTTCAGAAACCAAACCACCAACGTTCCCAAAAGTCCCCCAATCCCCAGAAACCGGTCCATTCCCAGCCTTAGCCGAACCACCAGCCAAATAGATTACGACCACAGGGTCAATCACATTATTACCCCATATACAAACCCCAGTACAATCAGCAAGGTCGGTTAGTTCGGTACGTAGAAGTACCCGCAGAAGAACCATTTTCCTCAGAATACAGTTTTCAAGAAAACCCTCCAGCATATGGTGATCCCATAGAATATGACCCAGGTCTTCCCATAGAAGACAATTCGAGCCCTTTTTTAGACCCTACATTGGAGGCAGCAGTTCAACCTCCTCCCTCCTAAATTACAGTAATGAACCCAGATACACACACAAACTCCTCATCAGGATAATAGGTGCGGACCTCCTAGATTTAGTAATAAATTGTAGCACTGATAACCAAGATTTAACTGCTCTCCTAGATACAGGAGCACACGCGACGTTAATTAAGAAACAATGTGTAGCTGAATTACTAGAGAGTACAAATTACAAATATGAAATTAAGGCACCCTCCTGTCAACTCAGAGGAGTTACGAGCACACCCATACCTACATACGGAGAAATTGAATTATATTTAGAAGTTGGAAACGCGGTATACCCCGCGAAATGTTGTATAGTGGACACAGTCGCCACCTTTCAGACAGATATCCTACTAGGTATGGATTTTTTTAACCGGAATCAATGGGAGATTTACCCAGCCGGAAAGCTAGTAAAGTGTCGAAATAGGACACACCATCTCCATGAGAATTACAGACGGCTTAATGCCAATAGAATTAGTTCAGTTCAGATTTCCGAAAGAAATAGGAAACCCCCCTCCACTTGATAGCAGTTCAAGTCAGCCGGTTGTATCCAGAGGGACAACCGCTCCAGAAATCAGACCCCAGGGTAATCAGTTCCAGTTGTTGAATCCAGTTGGATCAACACCGTCAGTTTCCAGTCAGTCAGTTTCTAGTCAGTCAATTTCCAGTCAGTCAGTTTCCAGTCATCAGTTTCCAGTCAGTCAGTTTCCAGTCAGCCAGTTTCCAGTCAGCCAGTTTCAGTTCAACCAGTTTCAGTTCAGCCAGCTTCAGTTCAGCCAATAAGGCAAATTTTAGTCGCCGAACCAGAGTCAGATTCTCAATTTTTCATATGCCCTACCAAGCATATAACAGTAGTCCCTTACGAGAAGATCTGTTTCCTAGCAAAAGTAGTCGACAGTCAAGAAAAATTATTAGAGTCAGAGCGTACTCTGATTACAGAGAAAAGTAATTTCAAAAGAGATGTTCTTATTGCTTAAACAAAGGAAAAAGCCCTATAGAATTAACTTCAAATCAGAAAATAGGAACTGTTTCCACAGTAGAAATAGATTCAGATTTCCCCACCAGTACGATAAATCGTGTTTCCAGTTCCTTAGAGTTAAATCCTTCAGTATTAAAAGAAGAATATAAGAAATGTCTGGAACACTCCCTTCAGGAGTCACCAGCCTTACAGGATCCCAAACTAATGGAATCACTTCTCGATTTCCTGATAAGAAATAGAGATGTGATTGCCCTAAAAGGAGATCCTCTGGGCCGAACTAATTTGGTCCCTTTTGAAATCAAGCTGGAACCCAATTCCAAACCCATTTTCATTCCTCCCTATCGGGTTCCACATTCCCAATTAGTCACTATTGAGGAACACATCACGGACATGTTGGAGCAGGATGTCATTCAGCCTTCAGCTAGTCCCTGGTCCGCTCCTATGATTCTTGTCTCCAAAAAGGACGGAACATCTCGCTCTTGTATAGATTTTAGACGCCTAAACCACATTACCATCCCAGACCGTTTCCCTATCCCAAACATGCAGGAAACAATTCTGAACGTAGGAAAAGTTAACTTCTTTTCATCCCTCGATTTAGCATCTGGTTATTGGCAAATGGAGGTAAGTCCCGAATCTCAGGCATTAACTGCTTTCTCCACTAACCGGGGCCATTACGAATTCCAGGTTTTACCTTCGAAATGGGCCTGCTAATTTCTCTAGGTTGAAGAATATAGTCCTTTCCGACCGATTAGGTGTCGAAGCTCTCGTTTATCTTGACGATATTATCGTTTACAGTTCGGACATAAAAACACACTTTCAACGTCTTCCGAATGTGCTATCACGCTTGAGAAAAGCACACCTCAAACTGAAACTTGCAAAGTGCAACTTTTTACAAGAGTCCCTAGTATACCTAGGATTCCTACTCTCATCCACAGGAATTAAACCTGATCCAGCCAAACTCGAAGCGCTGGAACGGTACCCTGTACCCAAAACCATCGACGACGCCCGTGCATTTATTGGTTTTGTCTGATTCTATCGGAATTCCATCCCCCAATTTTCAAATATTGCTAAACCCATTACTAATTTGTTCCAGAAAAATTCTAAATTTAACTGGGAATCCGATCACCAACATGCCTTTGAAACTTTAATTGGTAAACTAACCTGTCAGCCCATCCTACAATATCCTGATTACTCAAGACCTCTTGTCATAGCCACGATGCTTCCTCCTATGGACTAGGAGCCGTCCTATTACAGGACGTAGATGGTGTGGAATTACCCATTGCTTATGCCAGTCAACTTCTCTCTGCACCTCAACGGAATTATTCCACTACGGACCGAGAGGCCCTAGCGGTATATTGGGCTTTGAAAAAATTCCGAAATATCGTCTATGGCTACGATGTAACCATCAAGACTGACCATAAGCCACTCACGTACCTCTTCAAGGACAAGTTACTTGAAGGACGGTTGAGTAGATGGCTCTGTTGATTCAGGACTTTGCGGCAAAAATCGTATACAAACCGGGAAAACTTCAAGTTATTCCAGACGGATTGTCGAGGCTCAAGCCCGACGCCCAAGTGAATAAAATAGGAATTCTTCCTGTGTTCGACTACGAGTGCCTGCGATACTCCCAACAACAGGACCAACACACCCAAAACCTTCGGGCGCGCCTGGAACAAAAGGAACCATCGAAGGTAAAAGAACAGTACAACCTCAAAGATGGGCTCGTACATTTTCGGAACGAAGATGGAAACGACCTCGTGGAGATACCAAAGGATCTCGTCGATATAGCCATTGGACTTTGTCACGACTCACCTTTGTATGGCCACATGGGGCCGGATCGCACCATCAAGAGTCTTTTGGAGCGATACCATTTTCCCGAAATGAACAGAAAGGTACATGAATACATCGCCGAATGTCCGTCGTGTTTAAAACATAAGGCAACGTACCATCCACAGCTCCTATGCATAAATATCCAGTATGCCAAAGGCCCTGGCAAAGAACTGGAATGGATATACTGGGACCATTCCCCAAAACATCAAAGGGAAACCAGTACATCATTGTGTTTACGGACCACTTCTCGCGTTACAGCGAAGTAGCTGCCATTCCAGACCAGACCTCGGAAACTGTGGCCAGAGCCCTAGTGGAACGCGTCATCCAGAATCATACTACTCCTTCCATCCTAATTTCGGATAACGCTCTAGTTTCACGTCCAAACTGTTCGAATCACTCTGTAACATGTGTAAAATTAAAAACACACACATTGTGGCATACCATCCGCAGGCAAACGGCTTAGTGGAAAGGCACAATCGAAAGATCTTAGAAGCCCTTCGCCACGTTGTCGATGCATCCTCCCGTACATGGGATGATTCCCTTCCCATGGTACAAACAGCCATCAACAATGGCTATAATGTGTCCATCGGGGACACCCCTCATTTCGTCTATCACTACGACAAGCGTCTACCTTTTGATTTGCCCGACCAAATCGACCCGGCAGTTCTAACATCTTCCGAGATGGCAGAAGCAAATCAGCAACTAGCTGAACGATCTTTCAAGATTTTTGACATAATCCGCTATGCCCTAGACTAGACCAACGAAACCAACAGATGGAGCAAGAGCAACATAGGCGTCATCCCGTCAACGGACTATAATCGTCGGTATGCGATGTTATCTGAAGAGCGTGAAACCGCCAGGTGCTCATCGCAAATTATACCCAAAATGGCCCATATAGGATTATGAAAAACCTCGGAAAAAATCGTTATGAAATCCTCGACCTCCGGGATCATTCCAAACTAAAGATCATTCACGCTGACAATTTGAAGATAGCTGCCGAACAACACCTTCCCAAAAAACAGCTGCCAGGCGTTCGAGCCGCCTATCCTTCGAAAGGTCAAGGTATTACAATCGAGCAGGGATCAAAAAACTGAAGTGGTCACCGCGGGAACCACTACCCATGACGAAGATTGGTACCTCGTAATACCACCAGTACTCGAGCCAATCTCTGAACAAGAGGAGGCCCCAGAACCAAGAGTCCCATCGGACCCAGACCCTGGAGAAACTCCTTCGAGAGGATCACTCAGTGGAACACACTCTCCAACTCCACCATCTCCTCCAACTCCACCATCTCCTCCAACTCCACCATCTCCTCGGTCACCACCCTCACCGATTGATGATCGACGCACGGACCCATACCGCCCGCCAATGCATCAACCACGTGAACTAGAACCTTCACATAAGAAACGAACCCGCTCAGAATCCGAGCTTAACGGTCGACCCCCATTGCCACCAAAACGAGGCCGACCCCTTCGCCCACAAACACAAGTATCCACACGGCCACCCCCAGCTCCGTATAATCTAAGGCGTAGAAATGAATAAAATTGTCCCCCTTATAATTTTCCAAATTATTTACTCTTGTAGCCCTAGCATTAAAATTTCTACAGGAGTTGTTATAGAAAAGCTCGCAGAAGGTAAATTTTTGAAAGGACACGCGGACCTTTTTATCAATTTGCAACCCCCTGCTAGAATCAAGATCAATCTCCTTCAGATACAAACCCAATTAAAAACGTTTGAAAGTAAAGTCCAGGGTTCTTTCCAGGGAAAAGATCAGATTAGTCGCGTTCTGTTAGAAAATACCTTCGAAAATATTCGAACTACAGCACGCGCCCTATCAGAAATATTAGCCTTACCATGGATACAAACTGGAACTCAAAACTCGGAAAACTTTAATCAAAGAAATAAAAGGGGACTGATAGATATAGGAGGAAAACTGTTCAAGGTTTATTCGGATTAGCAACCGAAAAGATATTAAAAGAATTGAACTCAAATTGAATCTCTTCGCGCGAAATCGACATATAATGGACATGTTAGAACAAACTATTAGGTCACTACACGAAAACAATCGCTTCCTCCACGCCCTTTCGGACAGATTCACATACCTTGAATCCATGTTAGCTCAATACAAAGAACACAAAGATATCTAGAATTAATAGAGATAATTAACCTACAAGTAACCCTAATCGATAAGTATTTACAACAAATAATTACGATTCATTCCAAGGTTTTGCGTGCAACCCAGCTAGCCCATGGAAAAATCACTCTTTCCACCCTAATACCATGGGAAACACTTCAGTCCTTGATTCACACCGCCCAGACACAATTAAAATTATCCATATTCCCACTCAACCACACTAATTACCCCAATTTCTAGAATACACCTGGACTGTACATGGACCACGCCCCTACACATACCTCATAATTGTACCATTTTTCGATGTACTCACTTATGACGTATATAAATTTCACCCTTTCCCAACACCCTACCAAAACAACTCTAATGTCTATCGATTGTATTTACCCACCGTACCACCTTACCTTTTCCTCACCAAAGATCTGTCAGCCTATTCTATGATGTCAGATAGCGACGTCCGGCATTGCCGATTCCCGCAACCAAATAAACAACTCGTTTGCCCTCCACTCAAACCAGTTATTCTTCCAACTACTAGGTCTTGCTTTATCGACTTAATTCGTGACCGGCATGCCCCGGTATGTTCATTTAAAAATTTCATTCCCTAAAACCGTCCAACTACGAATTGGACCAGACATCTGGGTTTCTTTCGTGAACAGGACTGCCGCTACTCTCGAGTGTCCTTCGAATTATTCCCTCATCACAATCCTTATGGTTATTCGGCTACCAATTGGTTGCTCCTTGCGTTCTAAAACCTTCCAAATATACAACTCGTACAAGGTTACCATTAATAACTCATACCCCTTCCCGTCGCAAATTAAATTTAAACCCGTCATAGAGATCTTAAATCTCTCCATAAAACCTGTAACCATCCTACCCGAGCTACATGCCCCTGAATGGAATGATCAATTGAGCCGGTTTAAAATTTCGGATGATAACCAAAATAACCTCTTACAAATATTACAACCTGTAACAATTTTCTCAACATCTGCCGTTAGTATCATTATTGTATGTGCTATTATCCTCGGTATATTTGTGGCGAAAAGATCATTCTGGGAAGAAAGAAAAACAAGAGACACCGAACAACATGAAACTATTTATGCACGACCAAGAGTGCATATCCAGACCATGTGAACTAGATTTAACCACCCGACTTGTGTTGTGTATATAAATCTGTATTATAAACCAATAGTTATCATCTAGTTAGCATTAGTTAGGATGTTACATTATTATATTAATATCATTTTAGAGGGTAGAGCCCTGTAAAAATGAACCATAAATAATTTCCATATTCCTATACTATCTTATTCTTCATGTAATTCTTGTATTCGTTTATATAGTTCTTTTATCCATTTTAAAATTCATGTTATATGGTTCATGTATTTATATAATCCTGTATATTCGTATATATACAGGGTGTTTCAAAAGTCCCTCATTATTTTTAAAATTTTATTAAAATAGCAATTACAAGAGGAACCAAATGACAATTTGGTTGCTGAGTCTACGATTCATGAGAATTTTGGTGGCATCAAACTTGTTTTCATAAGTCTACTGGAAAGTCACTGGTACACCTCAACGTGGGCACCGTCTTTTTCGAAACAAGCGACCACCGTTTTACGCATTCTTGGCCGACATTGGACAACATTTCGGGAGTAACAGAAGCACACGCATTCCTGATCCGTTCTTCTAGTGTGGGGAGGACTCGCGGCTTGGTGGCGTACACTTTGCTCTTAATGTAGCCCCACAAAAAGAAGTCGCATGGGGTAAGATCAGGCGAGCGAGCAGCCCATTCGATGGGACCACGGCGACCAATCCACCGAGCCGGGAACTGCTTATTCAGAAATGAGCGAACCTCACGCGAGTAATGAGCAGGGGCACCGTCTTGCTGGAAAATGACTTCTTGCATGTCAGCTACAGCTGACAGTTGGGGGATGCAGAACTCCTGAAGCATACGAAGGTAATTGTCTCCGTTGACGTTCACGGAATTTCCATCTTGATCCCGGAAGAAGAACGGACCAATCAGCCCAGCTGAGGAGATGGCACACCAGACGACCAATTTCGGCGTGTCCCTTTCATGTTCACGGATCTCTGCAGGATTGTGAGTTCTCCAGATGCGGGTGTTGTGCCGATTGACGCGACCAGAAAGGTGGAAGAGAGCTTCGTCGCTGAACCACATGTGCTCCAGGATCGATGGGTCTCTTTCGTAGTGATACAGCAGTGTCTCACACATCTCCACCCGGCAATCGTAGTCTTGAGGTTCCAGCTTCTGAACCACCTGGATCTTGTACGGATACAGCTTGAGACCACGCCGCAAAATCCGTTGGATAGATGTCTCGCTGATGTTCAGTTCCGCAGCAGCTCGCCGAATGGACTTTCCTTGACTCTGAGTAAACGCCTCACAGAGAGTTTCGACATTCTCCTCACTCCGCCCACTTCGAGGTCTTCCTGATCGTGGTTTGTCCTTTACGGATCCGGTCTCCATAAACTTCCGGTGGGTGGCGACGATGGTGCTCCTATCCGGTGCATAATGCTGTCCGTAGACTGCTCGGAATCGTCGCTGCACTTCGACCACAGATTGAAAAACCTCCTGCCATGCAGCGATTTTACACCTCTGCTCTAGAGTCAGAATGGTAGCAGAAGAAAACGGAGCAAAACTTCAAATGTAGACTCAAAAAAATTCTCAACTACTGAGTAAGAGTTTACCATAAGATGAACGTCGTTGGTCGATTAGCTGCAAAGAAAATTGAAAATCAAATTAGTGAGGGGCTTTTGAAACACCCGGTATATTTAACTTCATATAATGCCTATAATCAAATGTATGTACGTGTGTATATTCATTTTTACATAAGGACCAAAATCGCCCAACGCGAGTTTGGCTAAAAAATTTTATTTGCTTTCTACTTTGCCAAATAATTGGTGACTTGTTTTTTAAAATCTCTTAATCATTTTTTTTAGATTTCGCTTAATGATGAATCCTGCTTAAGCTTTGCAATGTTCATATTTTGTATACATTCTTTCTTCGTATAAAAGATGAAGTCACGTCTTGCCTAAGCATTTCATTGTAAATCTTAAACCTTTAATTTTTACTCATACGCATATTTTAGTGTAAAGATGCATAGTTCAATTTCCACTTTTAGTTAACGTGGCAGATCATGATAGCATCAGATCTGAAAATACGCGGTTTAAGATAAAAATATGGCTTCATCTTCAAATATCTTGTTTATTCGTTTAAACCTTACCACAGCTAAAAGATTTACTTTATTTTCAAATATTGTGCAAAATAATGCAGCTTTTTCAACATTTGATAATAATGATGTTAGCAGTTTTGGGGTATATAAACCCAAATAAAATCTTCCATATGTTATTCAGAAGCTAATTCAGAGTCTGAGTACTACCTGTACATTTTAGCAGTAAATTACAGTAAAAGATAGTCTTTATCTTATCCTTCGAGCCTTGCTCTCTTCAGAAGAACTTAGTCATTAAACTTTCCGGATACACTATAAGAAGGGTCCGGAATCTTCAGAGAATTTAGTAAGCCTCCCTGAATCCTCCGAGCCACTATAGAAGAACTCGGAGAGTAATATAAAAGAAAACTACTGCAAATAATACATCCGTTGCTGCCACCTAACTAGAACCCCCTTCGACTTCGAACCAACCCAGGCCATAGACGGAGGGATTAACATAATTAGATAATCATAAAAGAAATAAATCATGAAGTATGAGAAGATATTATTCAACCAGAAATTACTTTAACAAAAATTAAATGATGAAAAAATAAAATTTTAAATTAATTTATTCTCCAAGCTCTGCATGAATATTATTTCCAGCAGCATGTAATATGAGTTTGGACCTTATATAGAAAAATGAATGTTAACATATTATATATATATATATATATATATATAATATATATATAAATATATATATATAATATATATATATATATATATATATATATAATATATATATATTTCCCTCAGTCAGTGGTGTAGTGCAGCGTCTTGATTTATACTTCAAAGTCGGAGTAAAAATGTAATAAAAATGCGTAAAACTTACCGCTGTTCTGTTTACATAAAAAAAAACAGCATAAAAACAGGGCAGGGGCTCATTTGTGCAAAAAACTCGCAGTTAATGAATTGGAAACATAAGATAGTCGTAAAAAACATTTATGGAAACTTTGAAGTTTCAAGTAACCGAAAATGTTATCGGGTAGAGGTCAAAATTAGCCACTATAAATCCATCGTCTCCGGGATTGAGACCCGGTGACGGCAGGCGGCGCGCAGCAAAACCCAGCTGTTCACCTCACACACAATAAAGAAATTGGTTGGTAGATAAGGGGTATCCTGGGTAACCTAATGGTTAAGACGCTGGGATGCTTGGGGGCGTGGTTTATATTCCACGTTAAACTTTAGGTCCAAGGGGGAGTGACAAAATGGTCAATTCTGGTGGGAGAAAACCCAAGTTTAAGCAAGGTTTTATATACAAGGTGCTAGCCAAGATACTGCAGAAGAGAATTAGCAACAGAGAAGAGGCAATCCTAACAGAAGAACAGGCAGGTTTTAGACCGGGTAGTAGAGGGACGATTGATCAGGTGTTCACTTTTTCGCAGATCACGGAGAAGATGTGGGAGATGGACAGGGATATATATTGCGTGTTTGTGGATTTTCAACAGGCTTTTGATTCGGTTTGGAGAGAGGCACTGACGGCAGTGCTAGAGTTTTATGGACTGGATGATGGTGTGAGCCAACTGATCAGAAGATTGAATGAGTCGACACAAGCAGTGGTGAGGAAGGGAACAATAGTGACAGAAAGCCTTAGAACGGAAAGCGGGGTGATTCATGGATGCCCCCTCTCGCCTCACTTATTCAACTTGTACCTTGAGATGGTAATGAGAGAAGCCTTGGAGGGATTTGAGGGCGGTGTGGAGATTGGAGGACAGAGAATCAATAACCTGAGATACGCAGACGGCATCGTGCTGATGGGGGAATCGGTGGAGCAACTACAGGAAATGGTGGACAGATTGGAAACATCGTGTACAAAGTATAAGATGACTATTAACAAAAATAAAACAAAGTCAATGAAGATAGGAAGAAGAGGAGAAGCTATTCAAGTAAGGTTGTCATCAGGAGCGATAGAACAAGTGGACTTGTTCAAATACTTGGGAGTACGGTTCACGGAAGACAGATACATTCAAGATGGTGAGTGATAGAGTTGGACTTGGGTATGTTACCTTCAGAAGGTTGACAAAGGTATGGAAAGACCGAAACATCACGCGAAAACTTAAACTGCAACTGCTGAAAACAATAGTGATACCTGCAACCTTATATGGATCAGAATGCTGGGTAATGAAAAAGAGAGAAGAGAAGAAACTATTGGCATTCGAGATGCACTGTCTGAGGAGAATACTGAATATAAGATGGGATGATAGGGTGACAAACCAGAGAGTGAGGGAAATGGCTGGAGTGGAACGGAATATAGTGGAGAGAGTGCACGATGCACAGAGGAGATGGTACGGGCATGTTGAGAGGATGAAGGCGGAGAGATGGCCAAGGTTGACGTTGCATGGACGAGTACACGGAAACCGCCCGAGAGGACGACCGAGACGGACATGGCTGCGGGGGTTCGGCGAGGCTGATGAAGGTTTAACGACCAGAGAGCTGGTGGATCTGGCGAGGGATCGAGACGAGTGGAGGCAATACCGACATATCAGATGGGACCCTACCTGAAACCTCAGAAGGGACATAAGTCAAGTAAGTCATATATATATATATATATATAAAGTATAGTAATGCGTCGAGTCGTTTTAGGTTTGCCTTAGGATTGTAGTGACTGAGACACCTTCAGATATTTTCGCTATTTCTATTTGACAATAAGCCCACTGTTCCAGGAACACAACCACGACCAAGATGACGTCACATTGCGAGACTCACTCGACGCATTCCCTCTGCCTTGAACGTCACACCTCGACCTCGTTGAAAGGGACTTCCGGGCACGACGCCTCAATCGCATCTCCACCTCTCTCCTCGAAGAAAACGTCAGTAGCACGTGAGATCTCATCATGGAACAACATTGTAACAGGCTCCATTGGCCTGATGTCATTTACCTAACTTTTTATAAGGGCTTTCATTTCCTTGTGCATTATAATATTGAAGTCATTATTGAAGTGCACATTTATACATTTCAATTGAACTTGTATTCAAATAATTGCAACTTTTATTTGTCTCACTTATATATCATTTATTCTGTTTAATAAAGGAAGAAAACTCACTCTCTTAATTTTCTAATTAATAACTTTATTGATCTGAAAAGATCATGGCGACCCTGGCCTCAAGCAGTCATAATCATTAACATTAACAAATTAACCTAATTAACATATGCTATTATTGGGTCTGGGTCATAATCCCGACTGCCATAATCCTGAAAGCCATAAGCCCGAGTGCCAAAATCCCGAAGGCCAAAACCCCGACAAGCGATAATCCCGACAAGTCGAAATCCCGACAAGATAATAGTTTATATTTAATATTTACTTATAGCTTAAAATAATAAAAACTAAAAGAAAAAATGCAACCTAACCTAATCTAACCTAACCTAACCTAACTAGCTGCACTTGCATATGGAGCGTGATTGTGATCCACAAATTTTTTAAGGTGTTCTCCATTTAAAAGGTTTGTTATTGCTCTACCTTTGCAATTAAGTGATTTTTTTTTTTCATAGCACCAGTAATAATCATCTTCCCGACTTTTATCCTTCACCATTAAATAACCGCGTGCGTTAACTTTGTTATTGCCTTTTTGAGAGGGAACAATTTCACAAATTTCTTCCATGTCGTTCTAGGGGTGAAGTTACACTGATAATTTTTAGTTTACTCGCGGTTTCACCTTTGCTTCGAGGTAGTTTAACTTTGCTTCCAGGTGGAAGCAGATCAATTCGCTCGCACACTTGCTGAGTTCTCGCACTCATCTTAGTTCGTGATTTTTAACTATCGGGATTTTGGCCTGTCGGGATTTTGGCCTGTCGGGATTACGACCTTCGGGCTTATGGTTTTCTAGATTATGACTTTCGGGATTCTGTCCGAGTTCCGCTATTATTATTATTATTATTATTTTTATTAACGTTGAAAACGATAAAATGGTGACCATTAATTCTTCCTCTCGCCCTAGGTCTTTGCTCGAACTAAGAATAAGATGGCCTATAGCAGTGATGGCGAACCACTGACCCACGAGGCAATTTTTAGTGACCCACGAGCTCTTATTTAAATAAAATATGACTATTTTTTAATATTTTCTGCCTTACAGTTTTAAAATTATTTTATTCTCCGACCGAAATAAACAGCTGATGCACATTGAAACGTTTTTAAACGTATAATATACGTTTCAAAACGTGCGTGTATGTATGACAACCGACTCATGGTGCGCGCGCGGTCATCCGCCTTCCCAGTTTTGCAGTTCAAGTCCTTAAGTTTGGGAGTGCCAAATTATTAGTGCAGAAATTATCACCCATAATAAATGGCTACAAAAAAACTAAAAACTAGTTCTGAAGGTAGTGGAACTGGAAGGTTTATTCATGAAGGGTGGACTGTGAAATACGGTGTTATTAAACGAAATAATAAAGCTGTTTGTTGTATTTGCAAAGTGGACATTGTTTGTTGCTAGTATTTTCAAAAGAATTTTTAAACCAAACAACAATATTACAGCAGCTAGTTTTCAATTATCATCTACCATTGCTCAACACGGAAAACCACTTTCTAATGGTGATTATTGAAAAAAAGCTTTTATAAACTGCTCAGATTATTTATTTGAAGATTCTCAGAATAAAGATCAAATAATTAAGCGTATTAATGAGTTGCCTGTGGCCAGAAATACGGTCAAAGATAGGATAATTATCATGGACAAAGATGTATTTGATCAACTTTTATTGGATTTGACAAATGCTGGGATGTTTTCAATTTGTTTGGATGAAAGTACAGATGTCACATCACAGGCCCGTCTAGCAGTTATTGCAAGATTTTATTCCGAAAATATAATGAAGGAAGAGCTAATTATGATAAATTGATGACACTGACACTGCCTGAGAAAACCACAGGACAGGATATTATAAATGAATTGAAGAAGAAATTCATCCAAATGGGTATTAATTTCAGAAATATTGTATTTGTGGCGACTGATGGAGCTCCGAGTATGATTGGAAAAAATGTTGGATTTGTTCAATTACTTAAACAAGAAGTGAAACACACTTTCGTTGAATATCATTGTATTTTACAGCAAAAAGCTCTTTGGGCAAAAAAAAGTTTAAAATCACTTAAAAATGTAATGTCTCTTGTGACAAAGCCTGTCAATTTTATAGTTGCTCACGATCTTAACAAACGTCAATTTACCAAACTATTAGATGAGGTTGACTCTCAATTTTCAGGGCGAGTCATGCATAACAATGTCAGATGGTTAAGTCGTGGTCAAGTTTTGAATCGCTTTGTTGAATTGTTAGAAGAAATAAGATATTTTTTGAATAAAAAGGAACATGAATATCCAGAACTGACTGACATGAATTAGTTGGATGACTTACATTTTTTCGCTGATTTCACATTGCATTACAATGCTTTAAATAAAAAGTTGCAAGGTCGCGGCTGTGTTGTATCATCAATGTTTGAAAATATTAAAGCTTTTGAAAAAAAAAATATTCCCTCAAAAGATCTGCAAGAGGAAAAATTGAAATATTTTCCATTATTGCAGAAACACTTCTTGACTTCAAAATATTTTGCAGACAATGAAGAAAATAAATCGGACGTGCTCAAAAAGTACTCTTCAATAACAAGAGATGACAGACAATCACTTTCAGAAAGGTTTTCATAATTCCGACAAATTGATGCAACATTACAATTCATCCAATTACTCCATAATATTCAATTTGAAGATCTTCAGTTATCAGCTTTTTATTGGCTTGACATTGGTAATTTAGAAATGGAATTAGTTGACTTCCAAGAAAGTGCAGTAAGGAAGACTAAATTTATTGATCTTAATTTGAAGTTACAAGAAAAGAAATTGGAGTCGTCAATTTTGGGTGTAACCAGAGAACAACAATCAGTAGAAGAGTAGAGAATCTTATTCTTGCAAAATGGAACTCTTTACCAAATTCTTTTGCATCAATGAAAAATTAGCATTAGCTTTGCTAACAATGTTTGGTTCATCTTATTCATGTGAACAGTTGTTTCCTCCATGAATTTCGTCAAATCCACCACTAGAATCGCATTGGCACACATATGAGTGCTGCATGTGTGAGACTAAAGACAACTAAATATAAACCTCGGATCAAAACATTAGCAGCTACAATCCAACAAGTTTCTCACTTAAAATAGTAAGTAAATAAATTATTTTGACCCAATTTCGTTTTTATAAAAAAAAAAGTAACAAAAATGACCCGCCAGCATAAAAGGTTCGCCACCACTGCCCTATAGGATCATATTAACTCTTCTTTTAAATATACAAGTTGTTAGTCTAAGAAATAATACAAAAATAATCAGTCATTATTTTAGTAATCCATATTTCTACAATATATGTATATGGTTGTTTACAGTTTCCAAATGTTCAAGTTCAGAACATTTTCACAAGATAACCATCATTTGTCGCAACAATGTGTATTCGACGCTTGAACTCCATTGACGGAGTTCTGCTGACTACTAAGTTTCTCAGAACTGTTCTAACAAACTCTAGATATTCAAAGAGGTTAAGTCAGGTGGTCGAGGTGGGTAGCATACCGGTCCACTACGGTCAATTCAGCTCTAAGGAAAGGTTACGTCTAGAAAGTTGCGAACAGCAACGACATGCTGTTGCCGTTCGCACCATTTCACTTCTCATGTCAATTCGAGTGGCCATGAGTTGGAGAAAAAATATGTCCGCAGTATATTAAGGTAATTCGTTCCAGTCAAGACACAATCATAAAAAAGTAATTGATTAAGCGTAATATAACTTACCAAACATTAACTTTTGATGAATCCCGTTCATGTTGGTGTCTCAGTGCTGGGTAGGCCACATCGATCGCCTGACTATCCCCTTTGGACTTTTATATATGGGGGTTATGTTAAAACACTCAGGTATCACGACAAATTCAGGTATCTGGCAGAATTCCGTCATAGAATATGAAGTTATTGATGCCATTCCAAGAAGCATCTTGCTAATGTTCTAATAAAATTTGAGTATCGAATACACATTGTAGCGATGAATTTGAAGTTTGTAAATGTAAACAACCATATACTCGTATATTGTTTAAATATTAATAAATAATAAAAATAGGACTAATTAATTATTTTTGAAGCATTGTTTCCTGGATACCCTGTACTTAATTATCTTGTACAACTAAAGTACGTAAATACTGTGCTAATAGTAAAAAGCTAAGTACAGTAATTACTGTTGCATATTTTGTATATGTACAGTGCAATGTGCAATTAATTTCCTTGCAGACATCTTTCAACTGCATATCAATATGTATATTAACCCTTTATGGTTTCTGTTTCGGAGTGAAGTGTTGAAAAAAAATTGTAAATTAAATGTGAAAAGTGATAATCAGTACCGCAACGAACTTTTAGACATCTTCTTCAAAATTTCAAGAGGATCGATTTGGAAGCAACTAAGTTGAATCCAGATTCCATTGATTGCGTTTAGTTACAATACATTACATTACATTTCATTTGGAAAACATAAAGCCACTAGGTCAGGGGTGGCAAACTTTTTTACAGTCGCGTGCCAAAAAAAACATGTAAGCCATAAAAAAAAAATTCGCGTGCCCACCAAAGTTTTATATATTACACAAAATTATAACATTAAGTCTATTATTTTATACTAATTTTAGGATAACAATTTCTATGCTTAGGTGTGTCAGGCAAATTTGATCTCGTGCCATAGGTTCGACACTACTGCACTAGGGCCTATCGAGGTTATCCAAGTCTTGAGCTAATAATAATAGATTCCCCGCAATACATCAATCTCAAGTCACCTAACCAATATACAACTATTTACTACTATCAAAGTAGCCTACAAACTTAAGCTAAGAATATACAGTATTTACAATCTGCAAAATAACTCTCATTCATGAAAGAGTCGAAATTTTTCTTAAAATTAACTAATGAGCTACTGTTTACCACATCATATAGCAAGTCATTCCAAAAATCTACTACGGTGACTGAAAAAGTATTTTCATAGATGAAGTCTCAAGGCTGTTTTCTAATTTTCTTATTATGCCCATGAGTTATCCCATCAGCATCTAGTGAGTAAAAGTTATGTACATCTAAATTGTCCAAAGCTGAAAACATTTTGAATATCTGTTTCATATCTCCCCTCCTACAACGTCTCTCAAAACTAAACATACCTAAGACCTTTAATCTTTCACTGTATTCCAATCTTCTTAAATTAGGGATAAGTTAGGGATATCATGTCTAAGGTAAGGGGACCAAGCTTGAATGCAGTATTCTAAGTGAGGCCTAACATAAGAATTATAAACTTATACATCACTTCCTTACTCTTGTAACTAAATTCCTCTTAATAATACCAAACATTTTATTCACTTTATTTCTAGCCTCTAAGCACTGCTCAGAAAACTATAGATCACTCCTAACTATAATGCCAAGATCTGTGTCCTGTCTAACATCTCTAACCAGTTCCCTTGCATCTCATAATTAAAGTTTTCATTATTTCTACCAAAATGCATGACTTTGCATTTTGAACATTGAATTCCAGCTGCCATTTGTTAGCCCAAGCAACTAATCTATCACTATTTTTTTTCAGTTTATAAGAATTTTCTATATTTGTAACTGGGGCAACTATTTTTGTATCATCTGCAAATTTAGAGATTTTACTACCTACTACCTTCTCTAAGTCATTTAGATATAAAATAAAGGGTAATGGACCTAAAACTGATCCCTGTGGTACCCCACTTTTCACTTTCTGCCACTCAGATTCATGACCATTTAGAATTACTCTCTGTGTTATGTCTTCTAACCATAGACTCGCCATAAAAGATAGTGACATAAAATGGGTGGAGCTCTAAAATATATAATATATAAGAACACAGGCTATGTGGCGGTGGCCTCCGAGGTCATATACAGGGTGTTTCAGGAGCAAAAGGTCAATACTTCGGGAGGTGATAGTATCGGGCATTGTGAGAAAAAGAGTTCATATGAACATGTGTCTAATTCTGAATGGTTGCGGAGATAGAACTGTTTGAATCTGATGCGCTCGCAGCTCTTCCTCCCCCTTCCCTCCCCTATAACCTTGAACCATGCAAGCTGTAATGTAAGCATGTAATATAAGCCAATCGACAGCTGACTGTTGTGAGTGACATTGTTTGGTGTTTGAAGCAGTGTTAAGAATGCCACACACCTTCACACATGCAGAATATGCAGATATGGTGTATGTCTACGGTTTTAGCGATGGAAGTGCAACAGCTACTGTTGCAGAATACCGTCGACGGCTTCCGAACCGTAGAATTCCGGATCGAAGAGTGTTTACCAGGGTTTTCAACACATTGCGTGAGATTGGTACACTTCCCAGCGCTCATGTTTCATCTGAACGTGAAGGTCAACAAGATGTGGATGAAGTGGAAAACATTCTTCAGTTGGTACAGCGTAGTCCTACTATTAGCTCACGAAGAATTTCTACACGTCTCGGTGTACCACACACAAGAGTATGGCGAACATTACGTGAGGAAGGCTTGCATCCATATCATGTACAGCGTGTACAACACCTTCAACCAGGAGACGCTGCCATGCGACTGGAGTTTTGTCATTGGGTAAGTGCTAATCGCCGATTGCTTCGATTAATACTGTTCACCGATGAAGCTACTTTCACCCGTGACGGTATCAACAACACTCGCAACTCTCATCGGTGGTCAGACGAAAATCCAAATGCCACTGTGGAAACAAATTTTCAACATCGCTTCTCTGCCAATGTGTGGTGCGGTATCATCGATGATCAGCTGATTGGCTCTGTTACTTTAGAGAATCGTCTTACAGGATAAAGTTACCTAGAATTTCTGCAAAATGAATTGCCAGGACTATTGGAGGATGTTCCTTTGGCTACACGCGCTGGTATGTACTTTCAGCATGACGGAGCTCCTCCAAATTCTACCCGACTAGTGAGCAATACCTAAATCAAACTTTCCCTGGTCGATGGATCGGCCGCGGTGGTCCCATTCAATGGCCACCAAGGTCTCCAGACCTCTTTTCGTTAGATTATTGTTTGTGGGGGTGGATGAAAAGTCAAGTTTACAAAAGAGAGGTGTATACACGAGACGAATTGCTCGCTCGCATTTTGGATGCTGCTGCCCGCATAAAGGAACGTCAAGATCAACTCAGACGAAGAACAAGCGATCTTCGCACACGAGTTGGAAAGTGCATTGAGGTTGACGGTGGGATTTTCGAAAACGTATTGTAAACTGTAACAAATTTGTCATTTCTGTATCTGATACCATTCAAAATGCCAATGTTCAAACATTAAATGTTAGAAACAGCAATTGGTTTCTCTTTCTTGATTACCATTAACAATGCTTTTGTATTGTAGATTCAAACAGCTCTATCTCCGTAACCATTCAGAATTAGACACATGTTGATATGAACTTTTTTTCTCACAATGACCGATACTATCACCTCCGAAGTATTGACCTTTCCTCCTGAAACACCCTGTATATATATATATATATATAATATATATATATATATATATATGAAATGAAAATGAAAATGAAAAGGTTTATTGGCAGACTATAGTCCATATGACAAATATTATTAATACAATGACAGTTTATATACTAATATACAATTGATTAGAAATAATACTGTAATGTCGAAGTTAAGTGGAGCTACAGACAGACGTTTTTGAACCAAGAAGTCCATAGCTTAGAGGATAAATGGCAGGACTCAATTGCCAATGAAAGGTAAATTAGTAATCTAAGTGATCAAAATGTTATAGCGAGTTGTTTGCATATAAAATTTAATTAACTACGCCAAGTGCTCAAAATGTTCTCCGGTGGCATGAATGCACTTTTGAATGCGTCGACTAACTGATTCGCAGACATGGACTAATGTGGATGCTGTGAGGGTCCCGCACTTTTCCCTAATTGCATCCTTAAGGTGTTCGAGTGTTGCAGGTCTTGTACCATAAACTGTATCCTTCAGGTAGCCCCACAAGTAAAAATCAAGTGGAGTCAAGTCCGGGGAACGTGGAGGATGCTCAACGCTTCCTCTTCGTCCTATCCAACGGTTAGGCAACGTTTCAGCGAGGTACCTTCTGACATCACAATGATAATGAGGGGGGGGCTCCATCTTGTTGAAAGTAAAACTCGTCGTTTCCAAACAACTTCCGAACTGCAGGTATAATTTCTGTCCGCAGCATGTCGAGATATGCGGCACCGGTAACTGTCCCATTAAAGAAAAATGGTCCAACCAAACCCCTGGATGATAAACCAAACCATGCTGTTAATCCTGGTAAATTAACATGTTTATCCACATAAAAGTGTGGATTATCAAGTGACCAGTACCTGCAGTTGTGTCGATTTACTGTGCCATTCAGCTTGAAGGTAGCTTCATCAGACCACACGATTTTGTTGGCAAACTGTACGTCTTCGGCTTCCATTGACTGAAACCATTCACAAAATTCGAGTCTGCGATCAGGGTCATCTTCAGTCATGGCGTGTAACAGACTTGGAATGTAGCTTTTCCATTTTGCCGACTTTAAAATCCGGTGAACACCTGATTTGCTGATTCCGGTCTCACGGGCGCATTGCCTAACTGATTTCTGTGGTGATCGATTAAATTTTTGCAACACTGAAACGGAGTTTTCATCACTCGCACTTGATTTGCATCGTCCAGATCTTCGCTTGTGCATATCTTGAGCAGATCCCTCTGCCTCAAACTTGTCACGGATGCTTGTAATGGCGAGACGTGTCGGTGGCTTTGTACCAAATTCCCGGATCCATTGCCGCTGGACTTCGGACACATTCTCAAATTTCCAATACCATTTCAGAACACTTTTTCGTTGCTCCAGTGTCAAACGTTTACGCAACATGGGTTCTTTTGCTGAACTGAATAAAGTTGAATGCTGTAGAGTTTGTATCGTGGAATGAGTGCGTAGGCTAAGTCCGAAGCAAGCTAGTGAGTGACTAGACTACGTTCGGTCCATAGACTTCGCCATTACAAGGCCTTTGATAAAACAAGCCAGGCTTAGTCGACGCATTCAAAAGTGCATTCATGCCGCCGGAGAACATTTTGAGCACTTGGCGTAGTTAATTAAATTTTATATGCAAACAACTTGCTATAACATTTTCATCACTTAGATTACTAATTTACCTTTCATTGGCAATTACTATAACAATATATTGTTTGGTTTTTTTTAATTATAAAATATATGGTGCTATAAAGAGTACATAGTTTTTTGGGGACACCCTCATATATATATATATATATATATATATATATATATATATATATCGAAACCTGTGGTAAAACTATTGAATGCCCGGTTAGGTCAACTGTACGCCCTTGACGATTGGTTAGGTTAAGTCGTGATATTTTCGTTAAAACTGAAGAAAATATCACGACTTAACCTAACCAATCATCAAGGGCGTACAATTAACCAATCAAGGCATTCAATTAACCTACCCAGGCATTCAATTAATCGAATCGGGCTTTCAATTGACCTATCCGGGCATTCAATTAACCTAACGCTAAAATTATTGAATGCTCGATTAGGTTAACTGAATCCCGGTTAGATCAATTGTGCGCCATTGACAATTGGTTAGGTTAAGTCGTGATAGTTTCGTTAAAACTAACGAAAATATTACACTCTTTACTCAGCGGACGCATTCCCTGGGCTCTCTGATGTTGTTTCTACTTTTGGATATTGCCGATAAATTTACTGTTCGAAAGTTCTGAATTCTATATATGATACTTGCGTTTATATTCACATTGTAATTGTTAAGTAACCGAATATTTGCGGTTTTAGTGATTTATAAGTTTTCAAAGCGTGCCGGCTTAATTTAATTCAAACTTGTGACGGTTATAAACGTTAACTACTTTAACTTGCGCGATGCCGTCGCAGAAAGCGTCGTGTGCTAGGTGTAGGGTTAATCGGTGGTATATTGATTTTAAAGATTACAACGGTGGTCCTATCGCGATTACCGACAGATCGGTTTGTTTCTTTTGCGAGTTGAGTGAAGAGTTGATTTAAAACGTAGTGTACGCGAAGTGACGGGACGACTTGCAACGCTTGATGAGGGCAGGGGTAGGCTTACGGTTGACGAAGGCCGAACCAATACTGACGTTGAAGACGTTAGTAAGTTGAAGGGTGAGGTTAGGAACCTAGTTTCTAGTATAGGTAGCTTATCGGGAAGGTTAGATAGAGTTGAGGAAAGGGTTAAGGTAGGCCCGAGATTAGTAGACGAGGAGGGATAGTTAAGGGTGGAGCTAGGCCACGTACGTTAGGTGATAGAAATCCCTCCCTCCTGTCGAGGTTTGGAACCCTTTCGCCCAGTTGGATAGGGATGTGAACGAGGGGGAAACGATTTTAAAGGGGGGGGCTCTTTCGTGCGTCATATGGATAAGGAGTTGGTTGAACGAAATCCAAGCAAGAGGAGGAGGGTCTGTCTACCAGGGACCAGGATTGACAGAATTAGAGACGAAGTAGATAGGATTGATGTTGCCTCCCGTCACTCGATGTTGGTGACGATTGTAACGGGCAACGACTCGTATAGGCCCGATACAAGAGTACCTGACCCTTTGGAGAGATACAGGGGGTTAATTAGGTCCCTGAAGGCAAGGTCAGACAAGGTCTGGCAAGGTCTTTAGTTCTAGGTATTATCCCGAGGCACGGTTTAGGTCTTAGGATTACGTCAAAAACAATATTTTTGAACATCTAGCTAGAAGAGATTTGTGCTCAGGAAAATGTACCCTTCGTAAAACTGTGGTCAGAATTTAGTGATCCTAGTCTTTTTATAAAAGATGGGGTGCATTTCAATGAAATACGGAATGCTAGGCTAGTTAGGTTAATCGATGAGAACGTTCGAAAGCTGTATAGGTCGAAGTCCTCTTTAAACGTTGTGGGTCCGGGAAACGCCTCGACGGCTGTCGCGGATAAGATAGATTTCCCGCCAGCAATTAATGCGATATATGTTGAAGTTAGGGCGCGTAGGATTAGCTTTAATTTCGTTGTTGTTGAAAGACCTCCCGTTCAACTCCTCGATACCGATACTAGATTTTACACACTTCTTGGTAACTTTATTAATAATCGGGATAGTATAATTGTCGGACACTTTATCTGCCCTAACGTTAATTACGAGACTTTTGCTGGTAATGATGAGGATTTGAGACTGATTGATTTCATGGAATATAATTTTTTACGACAGATGGTTACCGAATTAACGCGCGGTGACAATATTTTAGACGTGGTGATGACGAACGACGAAAATATAGTCGAAGGTTTGGAAGAAGATGAGAGTTTGGGATGTAGTGATCACCAAATTATTACGTTTAATTTATTGATAGAAAAGAGTAAGGATAGTAACGGGATCACCTGAAGATCAGGGCCCCCAACCTTTTTTAGTTAGCTTTTTAAGGCTAGCTAACGAAAATATCACGACCTAACCTAACCAATCGTCAAAGGCGTACAGTTGACCTAACGATTAATTAGGTTAGGTCGTGATATTTTTGTTAGTTAGCTTTACAAGCCTTATAAGGCTAACTAGAGAAGGCTGGGGGGGTCCTGATCTTCAGGTGATCTTAGTAACGTAATAAAAATCCCTGATTTTCGTAGGGCTAATTTTGATAGTTTTGCGGACAGGCCCAAGCGCGCTAGAAACATGGTAGGCCCAAGTGGTGGACTAGGGAAATAGGTGAGTTCATAAACGAGCGTAACAGAGCGTATAGACTTAATAAGAGCAATGGCATGGTAGCTAACTTTAATAAATATATCGAGCTTGGACGTCAGGTTAAAAGACCTGTTAGCTTAACGTTAATTGTCGGTAAACTTTTGGAATCCGTAGTTATGGATCGTATCGTCGATCACTAAGAAAGTCGCGATTTGATTAATAGCAGTCAGCATGGGTTTCGACGGCATAAATCTTGTTAAACTAATTCGTTAGAGTTTTATAACGAAATACTGCGCGAATACGATAGGCATAGAGCCTATTTAGACTTTAAAAAAGCGTTCGATACAGTTCCGCATAGAAGATTAATTGTGAAGGTTAAAGCGGACAGTGTACGGTCAGGTAGCTAACTGGTTAGAGGAATGGCTTCGTGTCAGGAAACAGAGGGTCGTTGTTAATGGTAGGGAATCTGGGTAGCTGGATGTAGGTAGTGATGTCCGTCAAGGTTCAGTGTTAGGCCCATTGCTATTCGTAATCTACATTAACGACATGGATGTAGGCTTGACCGGTAACGTGTCAAAATTCGCGGACGATACGAAAATAGGCGGTAAAGTTGTTGACGTGGACGATAGAAATAGGCTCCAAGACGATGTAAATATGATTATGGAGTGGACTGATAAGTGGCAGATGCAATTTAATGTAGACAAATTTGAAGTTTTGCATATAGGTTCTCATAACAATAATTACACGTACACAATGGATGATAGACAGTTAGCGAGCGTTGACGAGGAAGTATGCGTATCCAAGGATTTAAAAGTTAGGAACCAGTGCCTGGAGTCTCGTGCAAAAGCTAATACGAAGTTAGGCTTCATAGCGCGTAATTTCGAATTTAAATCGAAGAATATTATATTGCCCCTTTACAAGTCCCTCGTAAGGCCTCACTTAGAATATGCCGTTCAGTTTTGGTGCCGCATTTGCGTGAGGATATTGATAGGTTGGAAAGTGTTGAGCGACACGCCACGAAACTAATTCCGTCACTAAGCAACAAGTCTTACGAAGAGAGGATTAAAGAGTTAGACTTGCATTCACTCGAAACTAGGAGATTAAGGGGGTAGCTTATTGAAGTTTTCAAAATCATTAATAAAATCGATAACGAAAATTTTGACAAATTGTTAATTTTCGATAATAGCAATACTCCTAATAACGGATTTAAATTGCGTGGCAGACGTTTCATTACTAACATCGCTAAAACTTTTTTATGTTTAAAATAATTGATAAATGGAATAATCTTCCCGCGTCCGTCGTGAATTCCACTAGCGTTTATATGTTTAAAAACCGCTTAGATTAAAAATATTAACGTCGTTTAAAATAATAAATAATAAAACAATTCGCAACAGGAGCTCTGAGAGGTAATGGTCGAGGTTTGAGTGTGTTGACTATTAATGCCACCTTGTGACATGCCAGCAATAAAATTATTTTATTAAAAAAAAAACTAAACTAACACGAACTTAGATGTAGCTTGTAACATAAACTAACCCACTTTTTGTTATGCTCTTCATACGGTTTTTTTTCCCCTCATCCTCCCTTTACTTCTATATCTGCAGTTTGCATGGTATGACAGTGTTTCTTTGAGTGAAGACTGTATTTGCATCGTTTGTAAGCGTTCTTATTTTACTTCTTTTCATCTTTCACTCCTTTCCTCTTCTCTTCGAGTATTTTTCTGATTGTCGGCAGTGGCTGGCGGATGATAATGGTGAGTCTTTCTCTCTCTTTTTCTGAATGAATGTTAACCCACGAATGATAGGTTTTGCTACGTACTTAACCCTTTATTCTCTTCTTTTCCCCCCCCCCCCCCTACTCCAGTGGTGGCGAACCTTTTTGCTGGCGCGTCATTTTTGTTACTTTTGATTTAAAAATAAAACGAAATTGGGTCACAATAATTTACTTACTCTTTTTAGTGAGAAACTTGTTGGATTTTAGCTGCTAATGTTTTTGATCCGAGGTTTACTGTATATTTAGTTGTCTTTAGTCTCACGCATGCAGCACTCATATCTGTGCCAATGCGATTCCTAGTGGTGGATTTGACGAAATTCATGGAGGAAAACAACTGTTCACATGAATAAGATGAATCTAACTTTGTTAGCAGAGCTAATGCTAGCTTTTTCATTGATGCAAAAGAATTTGGTAAAGAGTTCCATTCTGCAAGAATAAGATTCTCTACTCTTTCTATTGATTGTTGTTCTCTGGTTACACCCAAAATTGACGACTCCAATTTCTTTTCTTGTAACTTCAGATTAAGATCAATAAATTTAGTCTTCCATACTGCACTTTCTTGTAAGTCAACCAATTCCATTTCTAAATTACCAATGTCAAGCCAATGAAAAGCTGATAACTGAAGATCTTCAAATTGAATAGTATGGAGTAATTGGATGAATTGTAGGTTGTCATACATACATACACGTTTTTAAACGTATACTATACGTTTAAAAACGTTTCAATGTGTATCAGCTGTTTATTTCAATGGGAGAATGAAATAATTTTAAAACTGTAATGCAGAAAATATTAAACATTAAGGTCATATTTTATTTATATAAGAGCTCGTGGGTCTCTAGATTACGCACGCGAAATGACTAAGTAATAGAATATTGCACACTAGTCCCTACCATTTTATTTGTATTCTATTGTTAATCGGTATTTCACCGTGTTATTAGACGAAATTACATACATATTTTTTATATCGGTAATTAAAATCAATCCACAGAATACATGAGAGATTGTTGAATAACGCGTTCTACTTCGTACGAGCGGTATGCTTGACTAGTTATAAAATATTTGTCTAAGTTTGCTATTGATCACGACCCTACATTTGTAAATAAAATGCACTAGATTGATTACATTTTGAAACGAAACTACTGAAGTACGTTGTACAAGAATGAAAAAGGAGTAATAAACCCTGTTCAGGGAGTACATGCCTAAGTTAAGCATTATAGTATAGCTCCTTGAAATTTTTAGGCTATAATTATAATTATATAACCTTCAGCGAAAGCGTCGGTGTAAAGTTCATGAAGATACACATTTCTTTTATTAACAAAATTATGAAATTTGTTTTAACATATTTAACTACGTTGTTGACAATGAATCATTTCATTATTATTATTATATTGATATTTCTGAATTAATTATGCTCCTAGTTGTAGTAATGACTTTGCAATATATATATATATATATATATATATATATATATATATATATATACACACACTTTCAGAGATTGTTCCTATGAAATTATCTTCGTTTCTAACCGCCGGTGATTGATCAACTGGCTATACAGTATACTGTATATAGATTTTTAAGAAATGGCAGAGTATCATGCAGAATATTATGTAATTTCAAGATATAAAATTTATTTTATTGCGTTACACAGTTAATTTGCAATTTCTAACCTAATATTCTTTAAATTACATTGTCACGAACATACAGCTTGAACAGGTCTTTATTATTACAAACCTACCAAAGGCGGTGGAGGTTGACAACGTAATAATTTAACTGTAGAAAATACCTGCATCTTATTTAAAACTTTAGACACGAAATTAAGTCGGTTTATTACAAATATTAACAAATTACCATTGAATGTGATGTGGGTTAAAATATTACAAGTTTTTCATTTCTCTAAATATGAATCCGTTTCTAAACCCCGAGCACCTGTTTGCTGAAAAGAGACTAAAATAGGCCGAGATTTTGTAGATAACTGCACCATACATCAGTTTTCATCGTGATGAAATGGACACGTGATGAATGAGATAGAATTATCGTGAATGACTGTCTTGACGTGGCATGGTTCTGTAGTAATAGATACTAGTTAAACTAATGACTTACATATAAGCAGAGATTTGTCACTTTAGTAAGTTCATTACAATGAATAAAAAAGTTTTAATAAAATAAAATCATCGCGAATGAGAGTATATATATAGATATATCCTTGATTACCCCTGGTTTAGTTACCGTCGATTTGTTCATTCTGACGAAGGTTAAACTTGTCACTCAATCTTATATCCACAGTTCAACGTGGAATATCACTAGTCTACCCAGGGGTAGACATTTTTCTTCCAGCCAATTTTATTGTATGGACGGGTGAACAGTTAGGTTTGTTGCGAGCCTCCTTTCGTCGTCGGGATCGACCACTACGCTACGTAGTCAGCGATGCTAACCAGTGCACTGCCAAGTCGCATATATATATATATATATATATATATATGTAAAGAACGACGCTTGTGTAGAAGAGCGTTCCGCACAAGATGAGGAGGGAGAACGAACAAATGAAAAATGAGTTACCACCCGGGAATCGAACCCGGGATCATCCGATTGCCGGTCAGATATGCTATCCACTACACCATGGACCTCGATCAATCAGAAGTCGTAATTCTCCTACATACGAGCAGATACGGATGATCCCGGGTTCGATTCCCGGGTGGTACCTCATTTTTCATTTGTTCATTCTCCCTCCTCATCTTGTGCGGAACGCTCTTCTACACAAGCGTCGTTCTTTACATTAATTATACTGTGTTGTTTGCAGTTAAAATGTATATATATGTATGTATATATATATGTGTGTGTGTGTGTGTGTGTGTGTGTGTGTGTGTGTGTATACAGGGTGTCCCATAAGTCCGGCATCATAGGAGAAATTCATATTTTTCTATTTCTACAAACCATAATTCATATTTTTCTCTTTCTACAGGCCATAATGTCTGTGAGCAAGGAAGAACGAATCCAGATAATTCTACTCAAAGGAAATCGGAGTCAAAAGAGAGGCCGCTGCTGAATTTAACAGACTGCATCCAGACCGCGAGCCAATAACACAGAGTTGTGTTAGCAGACTTGTTGCAAAGTTTAAGGAAACAGGATTCATAGAAGATAAACCACGCAGTGGACCTTCAAGGAGGTCCACTGACGATGATACAGCGACTGCTATCCTGGAACGAAGAAGGAAATAATTTCCCAACATGGTTCCAGCAAAACGGCGCTCCTGCACATTACAGCACCCAAGTAAGGGAATACCTGTACCAACAATTCCATGGTCATTGGATAGGACGTCGAGGGCCTGTGGAATGGCCAGCTAGAAGCCCGGATCTCACGCCACTAGATTTTTATCTCTGGGGGCCACTTGAAAGCGCTGGTATACGCAGAGAAAATTAGGAGTGTTGAACATTTGCGGCAGCGTATTATTGGGGCACGTAACACCATTACTCCTGACATCATTCACCGTGTGCTTGCTGACTGGGTATCACGTCTGAATTTGTGTATTGAAAACAATGGTAGACATATTGAGCACGTTCTGTAAGTAAAAGCTTTTGTTTTGCCTTTTTTATTATTTTTCCTATGATGCCGGGCTTATGGGACACCCTGTATATATATATATTATTATTCGTGACCAAGAAAGGAGTCGAACATCTAGAATGAATTTTACTCGAAGCTTCTCCTGATTATCAGTTAACACACTAAAAAAGTTTAAAAATACTCACAAACTGGTAAAGGGAGTGAAGTGTTAACAAACTTTCTGCTGTGAAGATCGCTGTAAAGATGATTTCGATTAGAGTCTGGGCTTAAATAGCTTCATCTCTCTCTGTTGCATTGCACAGATAGTTTCTATATTTCGCCATAATTTCAATTCGTTGTGTACTTCCTCTATGTAATTTGGTTAATGCCTACCAACAGATTTCATAGTTTGTTAATGAGAAAAACGAATGTTTTTTGTATATGCAGTCATGTACTTTTGCAACGATAAAAATTAAGGGATCGTCCTTCAATATACAGATGTGTATATCCAGCAATTCATATTCCAGACGCTTTTAAACGTATTATAGCGTATTATAACATAATATAACGTTATGAAAATTTCGCAATCCCTGCCCGTTTGTATAATTCCGGGAAGCTACTGAAAATGTGGATTAGTAAACTATTGTTAAAAATTATATTAATCAGGGAAGCTAATTGCTTGAAAATAATGTTTTAAATTTATAGAATGATCCTAAACACATATATTTAATTTATGCCCACCCTCTCACTAAACCATAATTCCGTTTTCTGTAATGTAAATGTGTGTAATGTAAATTCATCGTATAATGGAGTTCGTTTTATAAATAAAAGAAAATTAATTTAGATATTGGTCAAAAATAATGAATTAACTACAGTAGGTGGTTGTTGAAATGGGATACTCAAAAATTATTACATAAAAGAGAAGGAGCAGCTCCTAGATCTCACAAGAAAACTCAGGATAAATAACGACGGATATGTAATTGACTTTAAGAGCATTCTTTCTTTCTTAAGTTGTTTGCAATTGTAATTAGCATAACAAAACGAAATACTAAACTAATGTAAATTGAATAATTAATATTTATTTATGTAGCTGTTTTTCCCTTCCAGTTTGCAGAAAGTCCTTACGTGATAGAAAAATGCATACCTTGTTAACTGATTTATATAAAATCAGTTATTAGTGAGAATTCATCACCTACAAATTTCTCATTCGCAGGCCTGTGTAATTTATAGTCAATAATTGGTAACAATAATAGTATTAACTATTTCTCGTTACACATAAATCACTAGAAAAAATTACATACCTTTAAAAAATTTTTATTATTAATTAGCCTGGATAATCTGGCAAGATTTTGAACTAAGTTGCCAATTATAATTAACATACTTAAGAAAGAATTATGCAAATACTGTACATTGAATCAGTAAAACTTATCAAATATATATATATATAATATATATATATATATATATAATATTGCATCATTCACTCGTTTCACGTGCTTAATTCTAAAATTCATCCTAAATATATATAATAACGATAAACAAATAGTAATATTTAAGATGTTAATTGAAGGTAAATAATAATAGGTATGTTGGTTAAACGGTTGATTGTTAGTCTAACTGCATAATGTAGCTTAATAATATTTGCTATATGGACTATAGTTTGTCAATAAACCCTTTTCATTTCATTTCAAATGTAATTGAGCTATCTAAAATCAGTTATTCATCAGAAAACCTCTCTTACAAAGTTATCACTCGCAGGCCTGTGTAATTTATTTATCAATAATTGGTAACAATAATAATAATCATAATAAATATTTCTCGTTACAAATAAATCACTACAAAAAATTACATACGCTTAAATTTGTTTATTATTAATTAGTTTGGAAAATCTGGCAAGATTGTGAACTGAGTTGCCAATTATAATTAACGTACTTAAGAAGAATTATGCAAATATTGTATATTGAATTATTAAAACTTATCAAATATATGTACACAGTATGTATATATATATATATATATATACGTATGTATATATATATATATATATATATATATATATATATATATATATATATATATAATATATATATATATATATATATATATATATATATTAGGGTGATGCAAAAGTGGGGGAGTAAAATTTTTTTGTTTCAAATTTTTGAGATACTCTCTCATTTGGTTTAATTTGGTGGAAAATGATCCTGGGGAAATTTCGGGTCAAAATTCGAATATTTGGAGGTCGCGCCCGCCATTTGAAAATTTGCTGATTTCCATGACACCCAGGAGGTACAGCAAGCGTCACGTTACTTTTTTTTGAGTGGAAGTTCCCCACGAGGCCTATCATACCACCTTCCTCTTTTCCATTTGTTCATAAAACAGATACAATACAATAGATATTTATAATAGATACATAGAATGGATATACTCGTAAATTTTACTGTTGCGTCAAAGATACGAGAGTTTTCTTAGTTTTGTCCGGAAGCTTCTTCCGATAATTTGATACAACTTGCAGTAGATATTGCTTCTGTTGTTCATCATTGGTAATTAATTTGTTATAATCTTCAATCAATTTCACTCCTCTTTCAGCAATATCATTAACAACTTTCATGTGATTCACTACGTTCTTTGCAACCCAATAACTCTCATCGAGAAGCCAATCTTCTACTGGTTTGCTCAAGAACGTTGAAGACAATCCGAGTATACTGAAGAAGGACTTTGTGTTAGCAGTTACAAAATCTTCAAGCTGCTTATTGTCAATAGTTTTGATGTCTATTTGTGTCTTCTTTGGAGGATCTGGCTCCGAAGATTTTGTAAGAGCCTCGTTCATTTTTCTTTTGGTGTCAAAGCTGATTTTATCATCAAAGAAAGCCAATGCGATCAACTCTTCTGAGAGATACCACAAATGATTCTTGAATTTTTCTAAAGCAGCATTTGCTAGTTGTTCATTTGTGCTTTTGTAGCTGTGAAGATTCTTGAGAAGACTCAGATCATTTCGTGGAGCACTTGCTGCGCAGGGTGCTGAAAACCAATGCTTAATATAAATTGAAACAGAAAACCAACAAATTTCTTTTAGATTTCTTTCTTCTATTGCTGTTATTTTGAACTGACTTTTGAACATAAAGATTTTCATTGAATAAATGACTTTCGCCATCCAACGGGCTCTATGATAAGCCCCAGGCTTCCTGAATTTTATTCCAGTCGTTGGAGTACCGCCAAGCAAGATGATTGTCAGTTCCAATAACTCTCTGTAATCGTCGCGAGGTTGATCTTCATTGATTTTTCTTGCTGCAAAGTTGATGATTTCCTCTTTTTCCTTTTGTGGATAATTTTCTAATTTATCGTATGAAGTTAGATTAATCTTATTCCAGTTTGTTTTGAATCTTTTGAATAACTGAATGTCAGGGCCTGATGAAGCCTGTAATGCAGGGGATACCACTGCTTCCAACATGATTTCAAGGATATGGTGTCGACAAGGACACCACAACAAATCTTTCTCCATTTTCTGTTCAATTAGGACACAAGCTCCGTTTTTACGACCTGTGTTCGATGCAGTTGTATCGAAACACATGCCTTTTACCTTATCTATTAGATTCCAATCAATGATCGCCTGATGTACTGCATTTGCAGTATCCTTTCCTGTGCCATGATCTATATTTGGCACTCCAAGCAGTTGATCTTCTCCACTGCCAGAGATTAGGACTGGCAACCGATCAACAACCTCATTCCCGGTAATGTCTTCGAGGAGTTTGCCATCCCAATGAACAATCAAGGGTTTGTCAGCTTGAAATTCTTCTTTCAAGTTTTCACTGAACTTCTTTCTTGATTTCTGTCTTGCCCTGCGAATCGATGAGTAGCTAACATTGTAACTCTCTGGATCTTTTCCAACATTTGCGATCGTTGGAATAATTATTAAAGAGGCTGATCGGTCGCTGATCTTAGCAACATCCAATGAGGAAAGCAGATTTTCATTCATAATCTTGAATTTTTTTCTTGGAAGGCCTCTTTTGGATGTTGAGGGCACTTCCAGATCTACTTCTTCTTCCGTAGATGCAGGTGAATCACTGCAGGAACTGCTGCTGCTTGCAAGAACAACTGTTTCATCAAATGCACTTGATTCATGTAACCTTTTCTTATCCATTTTTTCATGTCTCTTCGCAGCTTCCTTTCGACGTTTTTCTTCATCCTTATCAACTGCCATCATTTTACCCTTTCGACCTTCCCTTTGTAGCCGTAGAAACTCTCTATCTTCCTCAATAGTTATTAACTCGTTAGCATTTGCATGCGCAATATCAAAGAGTCCATCCAATTTTTCTTTCCATGTATTCTCTTTCTCTATTGAAAACTTCGATTTTTTTCCTTTGCTCTTCTTCAGCCCTTGCCACTCATCATACAGTTTATTTAATTTCTTCACAACATTACATTTCTGGGTTGTTGGTATTCCTGCTCTCTGCCACACTTCCAATACATCATTAACGGTTGAAGTTAATGCTTCTCTGACAGTTTCATTCTTGATATGTTTATAATTCATGAATAAGGAAATTACTTCTTTCTTTGATGGAAGCTTACTTTGATTCAATTTATCTATTTGTTGACCGATCAGCCAGATATCTGTTGAGCTTCTTGATCTCATTTTTGTCACAATTAAGATAGAGGAAATAGAAGAGAAATTGAGGCGGAGAGACTCACTGATATAGCACCTCTCCTGGACACTGCCACAAGCACACTGCGATACCGATTTCCTTGAACGCTATTTGCTCATATACGCATCACCTACCACTCTGCCTGCAGCAAACCTGCACAAAACCTGCAACCTGCAACAAACCTGCAACAAAAATAAGAACAAATTCAAAAAATTTGATTTTACTCTAATTTTTTGTAATTTTCAAATTTTCAATTGGCGGGCGCGACCTCTGAATGTTATTTGTTTGACCTGGAATTTCTCACAGGGTGTTTTTGTGACAAATTGGAACAAATGAGGGGGTATCCCTAAAAATCCACGATGGTCATGATTTGTGCATCACCCTAATATATATATATCTGCATCATTAACTCGTTTCACGTGCTTAATTGAGAAATTCATCATATATATATATATATATATATAATAACGATAACCAAATAAATTTTAAGATGGTAACTGAAGGTAAATAATAATAGTTATGTTGGTTTAAACGCTTATATGTTAGTCTGACTACATAATGTAACTTAATATTATTTGTCTTGTGGACTATAGTCTGACAATAAGCCTTTTCAATTTATTTCATTTCGCTTTACTTCATATTAGGGTGTCCGGAATTTTCATCGTGGGAAATATCATCGTCGGAAAGATCATCGTCGGATAGATCATCGTGTGGAAAGATCATCGTGTGGAAAGATCATCGTGCGGAAATATCATCGTGCGGAAATATCGTGTGGAAGGATCATCGTCAGTGATAAGTTAATTAAAAATTATACTTTTATTAAGAATAACTTCTATATGTATAAGTAAATTTAGTATTTAGTAAATAGAAAATCGAACAGGAAATTGGTTTATTTAATTCACATAATATTAGAAGCACTTAAAAATGGGCGCATAACGCTATTCTCTACAAATCTTTTGTAGTGTGTATATCTTTCCACACGATGATCTTTACACACGATGATCTATCCGACGATGATCTTTCCGACGATGATATTTCCCACGATGAAAATTCCGGACATCGTGACGAAAGTTATAATGTGGGATTTTCTCAATTTGATCGTAAGATTTCCACATATCACTAATAATAGTAGATCCAGGCAGAATGTTGGCTTTTATGCAACTTTCTAGTGTTTCTTTGCTTCTGTTAGGCACAGCATAGAGTAAAACAGAAGGTTAGGTTAGGTTAGGTTAGGTTAGGTTATCAAGAACTTACCTCTCTTAAAAAGTTGTTATAATCGACGGCGGTTGTATGACCAATCAAGCAAACAGTATGAATATTTTTCAAGGCTGTAATTATGTTATCAAAACGTTCTACGACAGAATTGTTGCCAAAGGGATAAACGTTAAAAAAAAACCATGTCCCGAACTATAGGTATGTACTAACAAACGCCACAAGAAAATAGAGGCTAACTACAACTTCATGCACACACATTCTATACCGAAGTGGCCGGTTTCCTTAACTTAACTAACTTATATAACTTATCACTGATGATGATCCTTCCACACGATGATATTTCCACACGATGATATTTCCACACGATGATATTTCCGCACGATGATATTTCCGCACGATGATCTTTCCACACGATGATCTTTCCACACGATGATCTTTCCGACGATGATCTTTCCGACGATGATATTTCCCACGATGAAAATTCCGGGAATCCATATTAGTGTAGAATAAATGAATTTTAATTAGGAAAAGCCAAAGTTACCCCTATAATTGAAAATAAAATGTTTTATTTTAATTTTATTTAATTATTTTATTTAACTTCATATAATACAAATATTAAACAAAGAAATTGTTTTTGATTTAAAACGTGTTTATCCTGAATTTGTTTTTTGTGATGTTCGCATTTTGCAAACATATGAAAATGGAATTACATTTGAAACGGTAATGTGGTATTGAAATATAATACAAGTCATTTTATGTTTTGAGGTCGATGCATACTCTCGTTAGGTCTATTAAACCCTTTTTCAGATATTTATTTTAATTTTTCATTTCTATTGTCTGGTGGAAGGTGTTGAAACAAAAAGTACTCGGATGTTTGTTTGTCTGTTTTGTCTTTTTGTTTTTCTGTTTTTGTTTGTCTCATGAAAGACCGTGAAAGAATCCAATGGGAGGATTTTTTTTACTCGTGAAGGAAGGCAAGGATGAATCCCTTTTTTTTTTTTTGAAAGATCATGAAAGACACCTTATATAGGAGGGACCGTCATGAAGGATGGTGTAGGATCCTCATGAAAGAAGGCAGGAGACCGTCATGAAGGACGGTGATGGGGATATTTTCAAATTGATTCATGTCTGTCCCCCCAAACGTGGCTATATTACTCGTGTGTCAGCCTTACATAATGCACGATTCTAATTATACTGATTCAATAAATCTGTTGCTATTTATTGACTTTTATTATCAAATCAAGAACTATGGAAAAACTGAAGGTGTCTGTTTACTTTTGTCAACCGTCTCAATGTTATATGTCCCAATGTAGTAAACTCTCCGGTCTAAACGAATTACGTCTTAATGTTAAACTAAAATTCCTTAGTCATATCATCACAAAGTGTTGCAGTTTTTCGTACGCGAGTAAGCTCATGTAATCTCAAATAGTAATCCTATGTAATCTCAGGAAATCACTAAATGCGATAGTATTTGAAAATATGTATAACGCATAAAATTCTCGTGCCCCCATTTCCGTCACAGTCAGCATCACGCCATCTAAAGTAAGCATTTATAAAAATGCATTTTTTTCATTTGTTTAATTAAATTTTACTAAAACTCTTTTACTACTCCTATAGAAAAAGCATAATTGTGTCAACCTCTATACCACCCTTCTTCTCTTGTCCTGACCCATTTACAGTCTAAATTTCAGCCGCCTCTGATCAGTATTTAACTTTTTATAAAAATCACTTAAATTGTTTCTCTCATCCATAGAATTTAGATGTACTCTATATCTTCCTTTTCAACTAAATCCTTTTGTAGGGAACTATCTTTACCCTAATGCTCGCCATTCCGGCGCCTCCAGGCTGTACAATTATGCTAAATTCTCAAAAGGAAAATTCCGACTCAGCAGAAACTATTTCAGTTTTGATTGGTTTAGCCCGGGAAGTTTTCAGTCACAATTTTCCAATCGCGATTATAATTTGAATATAATTCACCCAATTTTTAATGTAAAGTACTAACATCAGCGCTTGCTGTTGAGCTCCTCCCGTAAAAAAGATGGCACTTAAGTTACATCGTCTTCGCCTACCTTGAAGTTATTTAAACCCTGGGGCGTCGACGACGTGGTTCTCTGATCTTTTTCTGTGCCTGTGACAACGCAGGCTCTGTGATCGATTGAGTAATGACGCCACCTCGTTTTATAAATACTTAACCTCTGCTGCAAACTGTAAATTTAAGAAACACTAAAATTCTGAAATTTTGTTCAGCTTGGCCGTTAACTTCAGCAACCGCTCTTACTATCTATCATATAATTTTAGATTATATTCTAATCTTCACATTACGAATTATTTACATTTCACTTCTTAAAAGAATTACTGAAACCCAGCAATCATTCGAACTTAAACTTAGAGTTCCGTTACAAATTGTCCATTATAAATTGTGAAACTTGAGTGAAATAATTAACACTCAAAGAAGTGAACTTCATTGTTTTTTTCCGTTCACCATATATATTTCGATAACTACTGTAAATTCACACACTCTCTCTCTCTCTCTCTCTCTCTCTATATATATATATATATATATATATATATATAACAATTATATGCTTAACCTCAGGAAGAAGTCAGACAATTTACCCTGCGGATTTGGTCCCATTGTCAACTCGTACGTTTGGGCGGCAAACCCACTCAACATATAACCTTGTTTAACCTTCATTTTGCTTCCGCCCGAATTGCTCATTCTGACGAAGGTCAAGCTTTTCACTCCACCTTAGACGTACAGTTTAACGTGTAATCCGAACCATGCCCCACCAACATCCCAGCGTCTTCACCACTAGACTACCCGGAGTACCCATTACCTACCAACAAATTTCTTTATTGTGTGACAAGAGGAACAGCTGAGCTTTGCTGCGCGTCGCCTATATATATATATATATATATTATATATATATTTTTTTTTAATATAGGAAGGAGGGGCCAAGGGATAGCGCCCGCAAAAAATGACACCCCCCCCCCATTGAAAAAGGAAAGAGCAGAAATTAAGGTCTACAATGCTCTTAAAAAGGGTTTTTTTTTTATAAAAATTTTGAAAAAATTGTATAGTGTGTAAGATGCATGTATGTATAGTGAGGAATAAAGGGAGAAGTGTGTGTGTGTGTGTGTGTGTGTGTGTGTGTGTGTGGAAAAATGCCAGTGGAAGAGGACAATGACAGGAGAAACGGGAGTTCCAGCACTCCCTGTCTCCAGCCTAACATTTATCCAGGACTACTTCCCTGGTCGATTGGTGACTACAATCTCCTCCTGCATATATATATATATATATATATATATATATATATATATATATATATATACGCATGCGCACACGCGCTTTTTGTCCCAACTGTGGACCTCTTGAGTAGGAGCAGCGAGCGGTAAAAGTTACGGCAAGGTAAAAAGTTAACACAATTTGTTATATATTTAATAAGCCGAAGAAATGCATAACGCTTTCCGGTCCAGAAAACGAAAATCTGTTAATCCTTCCTCAAGTTAATGGCAGCATATAATTCAAGTCTCTCTGGTGTAACATTGGGGTCTTGTCGATGGAATAACACGCATGTGCACCTGCGATTATTTGTATAAGGCAAAATTACCCCGACCAGGATTCGAATCCGGGATTTCTTGACCAGGAGTCGCGAGGGCTACCACCATATTATAACGAGGTAAATAACTTTATACAAAAACCGCCGATGCTTATCCCATTAATTTTGTTTTTATTTGAGATTCTTGCGGAATTAATTACGAATAAAGTTACTAATTTCTTTGAAGTGAGTTGCATGGCTATGAATATTTAAATTTTATGAGTAAACTAATAAAATCTAAATGCTCATAATTATCTAACCCGCTTCAAAGAAATCAATAACAGTGAGTTTATAGGAACTTTGTGACTAAATATTTAAGTTTAAATCATTGCAAAATTTAGTCGAGGTTTTAAGTAAGTAAAGAAACTAACTGTTTAAATTCTGCAAATCTTCGGTCGTTCTCGCTTCAGATCTAAGTTTTATATTATTAAAGTTCCACTTGTCTTTCCGATCGACTGAACGTCAAATGCAACCATGAAGATTCTCTTTAAATTTACTTCTCTAAGAAGTATAGATGGCGTATTACTTACCACTCATTGCCATTCCCATTCTCATCCTTGATACGCAATTTCGAACGCTCGAAGCGGAAGATCGGATTTGATAAAAGTGTTCCCTGATTTGGCAACGGGTAAGGAGGGACGGTGGCGCATTTTTATAAAAATCAGAACTTTAAGTAAGAAATAGTATGTACGATGTGAATGGAAACGGATCATTTTGAGAATTACTTCCTTTCAGATTCTCACTAGCGGATTTCTCACGCTAGGGCGAAGAACGAAATGACATTGAATAGGATGATACTTGGATTGTTGTCCTAGGTTTCCTACGATTACGAAGCATTTTCGAAGCATACTAATATATATATATATATATATATATACAGGGTGGGCGGAAAGTAGCTCCCTATTTTGGATTGGTAAAAAAATACGTATATTATCCATTTATTTCAGAAGAAATAATATGAAAAGGTAGGCATACATTGTAGGTTTTCTGTAAAATTCAATGTGGGCTCCAACTCTTTCCACCAGCTTCTGGAGCCGCCCAGGAATGGCGTCCACTGACTTTAGCAGGAACTCCGGCGGGATGGAGGACATGACTTCCCGAATTCGGTCCTCCAGTTCTTCCAATGTCCTCGGTTTGGTGCGGTAGACTTCTTCCTTTACCCACCCCCAAAGAAAGAAGTCGCACGGTTACCGCTGAAAAATGGCAGAATCGGTTCAGTGTAACGGTGTGGTGTGGTATGACCTCAGATCAGGTTGTGGGCCCGTTCCTTCTGCGCAACACCATGAATGCTGAGCGGTACCTTGCTATGTTGCGAAACGAGGTCTGGCCGGTTGTCAGCACATGGGAGAACATCGACGATCTGATATTTATGCAAGATGGCGCCCCTCCGCACTTCGCTCTTGTTGTCCGTGAGTGGCTGGATGCCCACTTCCCTGGCGTTGGATGGGTCGTCGTGGTCCACATCAATGGCCAGCCAGGAGCCCCGACTTGACACCGTGCGACTTCTTTCTTTGGGGGTGGGTAAAGGAAGAAGTCTACCGCACCAAACCGAGGACATTGGAAGAACTGGAGGACCGAATTCGGGAAGTCATGTCCTCCATCCCGCCGGAGTTCCTGCTAAAGTCAGTGGACGCCATTCCTGGGCGGCTCCAGAAGCTGGTGGAAAGAGTTGGAGCCCACATTGAATTTTAGAGAAAACCTACCATGTATGCCTACCTTTTCATATTATTTCTTCTGAAATAAATGGATAATATACGTATTTTTTTACCAATCCAAAATAGGGAGCTACTTTCCGCCCACCCTGTATATTAGACTGTTTCAAAGAATGCGAAATATGAAATCAAATTTAGCCAAAAAATAAAAATAATCCTAGCCAACATTCAGGGCCTTAAATCAAATCATTCCCCGGACAAAGTTTTATACCTGAAAGACTCATGCACGAAACCGGAGTAGACTTTGCATGCTGTGAATTCTGTGAATTCTGTGTTAACAAAAAAGAAATGCAAATTGACAACTATAACATACTCAGAACCGACAGAACAGTGAGACGTAAAGGAGGATGTGCTATTTACATACGCGAAAGACATATGGCAGAAATTACTATAAGTACTTCAAACAGCTACGTAGAATGTGTAGCAGCAAAAGTTGAAAAATTAAATATGGTACTAATTGTAATGTACAGACTCCCCGAACACGCCAACTTCAAAATTCTCAGATTCCATTACAGAGGTCAGAAACTGGGTAAAAGATTTACACTCTCCAACTCCAAATATTTTTCTCTGTGGTGATTTTAATTTTTCATTCATGAAATATAAAAGGATAGGAAAAAATATATGTATACACCAGGACAAGGAGGGCACACGGGAAGACCAGGAGCAGGTAAAAATGCTACTAGCTCTAGCCGATGAATTTATGTTAACACAAGAAATAACAGAAAACACAAGAAAAACAACTGCCTAGATTTGGTATTCACAAACAACAGCAACCTAATTGATAACGCAGAAATATCCCCAACTATAATATCGGATCAAAACATTATTGAAATAACAACCAATATAAAAGCAACAGGAAAGGAACGAAGCAAATTCGAAATTTTTTATTTTCACTCCAAAGCTATAAACTGGGAAGGTGTTGCATCTAGTATGGAAGTAATAGATTGGAAAAACGATCTTCAAGGCCAAGACAACGGAAGAGATAATAATAACCTTAGAGGAGAACACGCTGGAAAGTGTGGAAAGATATATCCCAAAAATGCAACAAAGCTGAAAGAGAAGCAGGTTCGAGAGACAAAAGAGGTCATTGTTCCAAAAAAGAAAAAGAGTGACTGCGAAATTAAGTAAATGCGAAGACAACAACATCAGAAAAATATTAAATGACAAACTGCACAGTATAGATTGCGTCATACAGGAACTAATTGAGAAGCATACAGAAAAAGAAGACGACGCTATAGAAGCAATAAAGGTTAACTCAAAGTACTTCTATAATTTTGCAAAAAGGAAGTCGAAAAATCACACTATCGGACATTTGAAAAATGAAGACAGTGCTTTATCTGATGATCTAACAGAAGTATTTGAAATATTAAGAGCTCAGTACAAATCATCTTTCAGTACCCCTAAAACTAACAAACTGATATGCGATAGAAACGCGTTCTAAGAAGAACTATAAGGGGAAAATATAACGGACTTCAACTTTACGACGGATGATACTACACAAGCTATAGGGAAGCTAAAAGCACACTCAGCGACAGGACCGGACAAATGGAATGCCACACTGGTCAAAAACTGCAAGAATGCAATCGCTGAGCCCCTATATTGGATATGGAGACGATCACTAGACACGGGAGAAATACCGGGCATCCTAAAGAGAGCGAGCATAGTCCCAATATATAAAGGAGATCGATCCGAGGCCAAGAACTATATGCCAGTGTCGATGACATATTATCTCACTAAAATATTTGAACGAATAGTTAGAGAAAAAAATCTGACTTTTTGGAAACTCAAAAAAAATTAAATGATAATCAACATGGATTCCGGGCAGGAAGATCATGCCTATCACAACTAATGGAACAACATACTGTAAAATTATTCATCCACGTGAAAGTAATGAAAACTATAATGTAATATACACAGACTTTGCCAAAGCGTTCGACAAGTGTGACCATGGAATCATAATATATAAAATGAAATATATGAGAATAACAGAAAAAGTAGGGAAATGGATATATGATTTCCTTAGCGAGCGGCAGCAAGTCGTTACAGTTCAAGGAATATCTTCATCAGAATCAGAGGTCCTCAGCTCAGTACCAGAAGCAGCAGTATTAGCTCCATTACTCTTCATAATCATGCTAACTAACATAGATGAGGACGTTACCAGAGGCAGCAAAGTAACATCCTTTACCGATGACGCAAAGATCAGTGGAAAAATAAGAAACCCAGAGGATATAGGATCTCTACAAACAGACATGAACAGAATCTATAAGTGGACGGAAGACAACAATATGAAGTTTAACACTGAAAAATTTCAACTGTTAAGGTACGGAAAAAAGGAGAATCTAAATCCCTGGAATACTATACCCCAAATGGACAGGAAATTCAGAGAAACTCTAAAGCAAAAGATTTAGTTGTAATGACTGATGGTGCGAAATTTGTATCACAAAATAAGCTCAGTAAACAGAGTAAAGAGAATAACTGGGCAGATACTGAAAACCTTTAAACGAAAGGATAGGAATATATTGATTGCTTTATTGAAAACACTGATCATACCCAAGTTGGAATACTGCTCGGTCCTAACATCCCTATATAAAAAAGAAGACATTAGTCAGCTAGAAGGAATTCAGAGAAGCTTCACAGACAAGGTCAATGGAGGGAAAGAACTAAATTACTGGGAATGGTTACGCAAACTAAACCTATATTCACTGGAAAGGGGAAGAGAGAGCTACACCATTATTTACACTTGAAAAATAATGGAGAAACTAGCTCCAAATCTTACTCTGAACCCTATAACCCCCAAAACAACAGTGGAAAGTAGAAAAGGAAGACTGTGTCGTGTTCCCAAACTAAACGCTAGATAGGGAACATCCTTAACCCTGAAAGAAAATAGTTTTGTTGTGGTAGGACGAAGACTGTTTAACCAGCTGCCGAAAGAACTAAGGATCACAAGTGGTGTTGCGATGGACATCTTCAAAAGAAGATTAGACACCTGACTCAGAATAATTTTAGATGAGCCTGGCGTACATGGCTATGTGTGGTTGAGAGTACAAGAAACCAACTCTCTACTTCACCAGGTCAACTCGAGAGGAGGGGCGACAAGCTTGACCTTCGTAAAATGAGGAACCATCGCGCGGAACATTTGAAAGTTTGAAAGGTAGCTAACTTTCTCCAATTGCTCAGAGTTAAAAGGACAAGCCTTTACCTGGCACGGAAGTGCTACCAATTTTTACTTCAATATTTCTGCTACTGTGAGATATCCGGATCACGTCAATACGTTCGTTGACTTTTCAACTGGTTTAAACCAGTATAATTTTAATCTACAAACAAATGCCTTGAAATATT
>JAJOZX010015177.1:0-10000 GCA_023014485.1 Bathynomus jamesi
TTTAGTTAACTGGCACTAATTATATTTTAGTTAAACTGGCACTAATTATATTTTAGTTAATGCTACTAAATATCGGAAATAATGTCGAAATTTTACGTTCTTATGACATAAAGATAAATCACATCATAAAAATTTTTATAATAAAACTAAACAAAATTGGTTGGTGTAGTTGTTAATTAACCCTGGAGAGGAATTTACGGTCCCACAGACCCCCACAGACCCAATACGCAATTCATTCTGACCCATGATTTTCTATTAGGGGTTAACTAAGATTTTTTTTCTTTTACAGTTTGACACTGGGTCTGCTCGGTAGTTGAATGGGGGCACTCGTCTACGTTCAGATGATGTAGTGACTCGCAAATGGTTAGGGTCCCAAGTAAAGCTTTGGGTCCCCTCCGTCATATACCTTTGCCATTACGAAGGAGTTTAAACAACAACAACAATACTAATCTATTGGTCTACATTTACCCCGTACAATGATGTAATCCCAGCATAAAATGGAACGTTTAGTAAACGTCTAAATGTTTATAAAACGTCAATAAAACGTTTATAAAATGTCACAAAAACGTTTATAAAACGTGAGTAAAACGTTCAGGACGTCTACTAAACGTTTCCCGTTAAGATATTTTTATGTATACTCCTGTTTGTAGTCGTACGGAGTGATTTAGGCTTGGAAAGGTCTTTAGTCGAGAAATGAACGAAATCGTTGGTTATCCCACCCTTTCTTTATGAATTTCAGAGTTATGGCATTGCCATTTTAACGATTCTCAGCGAATTTATAAATGGCGGGTGTTACAGCACTAAACTCTCTTTTCTTTATATTATTGTGCATAAATCTGTTTGTATATATATATATATATATATATATATATATATTATATATATATATATATATATATATATATATGCAGAGAAATCACAAAGCACATATACATCAGTGGCCACATATGATCGTATTCGTACCTATGTGTTCCTATGTGTCTGTTTAGGTGTGTATGTGTGTGTGTGTGTGTGTGTGTGTACAGAGGTAATGTTTTGTAAGGTATACTATTTATGGGACCTCGGAACACAAAAGAATTTATGTAAAAAAATCTAGAAAACTTTGAACTGTCGGAAAAAGGATGTTAACCCTAATTGGATTAGATTACGTTAGGTTACTTCAGGTTGGGTTAGGTTAGTCTAGGTTAAGTTAGGATATGTTAATTAGTGCCTCACTTGCGTTCGTGTCACCTATTACATATTTCTCGGCTCGAATAAGTTTAGGTCAGCTTAGGTTAGTTTTATTTTAAGTATGATAAATTAAAAATATCAGTACCTCGCACATGTGTGTGTGTGTGTGTGTGTGTCCGCCCGCACGCAACTGAACATAAGTGAGGTTGAGTGTGTCATAATTTACAGATGTAGTGGGGTAGATTTTTTATGAGGTAACGCTTTTGTCACCTCAGACCATTAAAAAATATCATATAAAAAACCCTCGGAACATTTTTACTGTCGAAAAACAAAAATATGTTAGTCCTGATAAGGTTACGTTACGCCAAGTTACGCTACTTAAACCCTCATCAGGAACGATGGGGGTCAAAACCTGAAAAAGATGATATTATTCATTAAAAGTTCTTAAATATCAACTCCAATGTTTTTTTCGTGCGATTGTTTTATTACAGACTTTTTATAACGCCATTTTGTAAGTTTTTAGGCCTGGGGTCATATAGACCCCATGGTTCCAACAACGTAAGTAAATTGAAGGTTTCTCACGAGGGTTAAGGTTTGGTTAGATTAGGCTAAATTAGAGAGTACCTCACTAGTTAATGACTTAACAGAAACACCGTTCGAGCCCTTCAATTGCGTCCGAAATACTTATCACGCTCTTCTCGGTTCGATGATACTAACGTTAGGTTAAATTAAATTAGGTTAGGTCAACTAGTTTTTTAGATAAATGGATTTAAAAGAGTCGGTACTTCACTTATGCGGAGATGCAAACATGTGTGTGTGTGTGTGTGTGTGTGTGTGCATAAGAGAGAGAGAGAGAGAGAGAGAGAGAGAGAGAGAGAGAGAGAGGGAGAGAGAGAGAGAGAGAGAGAGAGAGAGAGAGAGGAGAGAGAGAGTATTTAAAATTCACGACGCAGAAATATAATTCAAATTTGGTAAAAATTATATAAAATTGAATAAAGGGTTTTTTCTTTTAACTGTAAATAAATCTTGATTTATTTTTTTTTCAATCATTCAATTTCGTTGTAAAATCTTTAGTTTTATCAGATTTTAAATTTATCTCTGATATCCGATCCGTATTGCAAGATTCTGTTGATCAAAAGAATTGCAATCAAGTTTGTGAAGTTTCAGTTGTGTGTATATTTACAGTACCTACTTTTGTCACTTTTGTTGAGTTTGAACGACGGTTCAGGATCGACCTGCGGTCGACCCCTCTGCAGCATCCCGCCTTATTTGCGGGGACTTGGTGAAGGAGGAAATTGCTCTCTGATCTCCTCCTGCCCTCGTAGCCAGCCACGCATGGCTGGTCAGGGACTTTGCACAAGAATCTGTCCAGCTGGTTCTTGAAGTTATTCAGGTCGGTGTGCTGGAGATTCCTCACTTCTTTTGGAAGGACATTGAAAAGCTTTGGGCCCCGTATTATGAGGGTATGTTCCATCCTCGTTTTCATGGCTCCTTGTCCCACTGCAGCTGGGACCGTACAAAATCTACTTCTTCTCTCATTCCAGTTTGTTTCTATTTCATTTCTGAGGTTAGGGACAGAGCCCTCAAGTATTTTCCATATGTATATTATTGCGTACCGCTCGCGCCTTCTTTCAAGTGAGTAGAGTTCCAGGGATTGTAGTCGAGACCAGTAGTCTTCACCTTCCGTTTTCTCTATCTTAGACGTAAAAGTCCTTTGTATAGTTTCAATGCTCGCAATGTCTCTTTTTCTGCGTGGGCTTGTGAGTACTGAGCAATATTCAATTATTGGTAGGACTAGACTCTTCCATAATTTGAGCATGATGTTTGCTTTCCTGCTGCGAAAGCTCCTCCAGATGATTCCCATTATTTTTCTAGCCGTTGTGATTTTGATTTTATAGTGCTCTCTGAATTCTGCATCCGACGACATTATTACTCCAAGATCCCTGACTTGTCGAATTGGTGTTTTCTCTTTGGCTTGCGGAGTTTTGTACCCCTTTTTCTGTAGCTGTTTGTTATTACCATATTGTTATTACCATATATATATGTATATATATATGATACACAGAGACCGTGCATGGAACAAGGAACTCTTCTGGGATAATTAAATCCAGCTATCTGCAAAGCAGACAGGATCCAGCTTTGGGACATGGATCTAGGGTTTAAAGCAGCCTAGCCCCACTACATTTAGAACCTCAATATAAGTAAAAGACTCGTTGCATTCACGTCGGATTGAATAAATCAAAGAAAAAGGGGTAACTATTATATTTTTAGCCAAAACCAAAACTTAAACCTCAACTGGCAGAATTGAGCGTCCACTTTTCAAGGCACATAACATGTCCGTTTCATGATGGGAATGAACTCAGAATGGTTCCCTGAGTTTTTTATGATACACACAGACCGTGCATGGAACAAGGAACTCTTCTGTGATAATTAAATCCACTATAGTCCGAATAAGTAATGGTAAATGACAAATACCATAGTTTTCTTTTTCATGATGCAAGCTCGACGTGGGCAACGGGTCTCTCGCAAAGAGGTCCCATAAATATAGCTTCCCTCACCAGCTATCTGCAAAGCAGACAGGATCCATAAATATAGCTTGATACACACAGCTGGATCCTGTCTGCTTTGCAGATAGCTGGTGAGGGAAGCTATATTTATGGGACCTCTTTGCGAGAGACCCGTTGCCCACGTCGGGCTTGCATCATGAAAAAGAAAACTATGGTATTTGTCATTTACCATTACTTATTCGGACTATAGTGGATTTAATTATCACAGAAGAGTTCCTTGTTCCATGCACGGTCTGTGTTTATCATAAAAAACTCAGGGAACCATTCTGAGTTCATTCCCATATATATATATATATATATATATTATATATATATATATATATATATCTGGAAGATTTTTCTTTTGTAAAAAAATAACGAATAAATATAATAATAATAATAATAATAATAAATTTTGTAATAGCAAAAGTCATATGTCGAAGGGGACCTACAACTTTACGTGGGAATCGAACCATCTACGGGTTGCTACATCATCTGAACGCAGAGGACAGTGGTTACCCATCCAGTAAATAGACAGATGCAACGTCGCTTAACCTACGATGTAGCCCCGTTCTCGTATTTGTAAGACAGATTGGCAAATGAATCCTTAAAGAATAAAAAACATTAACATTGTAACCAAAAAATACGTTTTTAACCCCTGAAAACAGACGTACTATGATGTTAACCCTAAACAAGATAAAATTAACAAAACACTAATACCACCGAATTTAACATTCTTTTGACTGGGACCACCAAACAGACCTAGCAAGAAATGGGATGTTCAATGAATGTCGATAACATATTAATAAAACGTTTGCAAAACGTCAATAAAACGTTCGGTAAACAATAAAACGTTCATAAAACTTCAATAAAACGTTCAGTAAACGTCAACAAAACGTTTATAAAAGTCAGCAAAACGCTTATAAAAGTCAACAAATCGTTTATAAAACGTCAACAAAACGTTTATAACACTTCAACAAAACTCTTATTAAACGTCAACAAAAGTTTATAAAACTTCAATAAAACGTTCATAAGTAAACGTCAATAAAACATTTATAACGTTTACTAAACGTTCTACTTCTTGACTTAAATTTACTAAACCATCAAAATAATAGCATTTTCTCTCAAAAATGTATTTTGACTCTGCTTCGGAAGTTATATTAACTTAATTAGAGTCTATTCACAGCCGAGTCATTGACTTTCCTTTTGACGATTCACAGACGAGTCAAAGACAGGATCTTCCTTTCAGTCTAGCTGAAAGTTTTTCATTGTTGCGTTTGTTCAAATGTAATAAAAGTGTTTTGTCTACTCGTGTTCAATGACGATACAGGATATCAAAGTTTATTATTATTAGTATTGGGTGATTTATTAAACATCTGACATTTTAAAAGGTTCGTATTTTTTTTCATTAACTTAAATAAAATCAAGAAATTTTTACTGTGCTTTCTCTACACATGGGAAATTAGTCCTCTAGTACAAAACATATTCTATATGATATCCTCTTAGTTCATTAAATCTATGCACACGAACAACAAAATTTTGCAGTACTCTGGACAGAGTATCTGTTGAAATCTAAGAAATTTCTTGTTCACTTGATGCTTTCAGTTCTTCTGTTATGTGTGGACTCTGTTTAAACATTCCATCTTTTAGACAATCCCACAGATTTATAGGAGATTGTAGACACCAATCGATCAGGGAAGTACTCCAAGGGGGACATTAGGCAGAAGATACGGAGTGCTAGAATTCCCATTTCTTCTGTTCTGTCCTCTTTAGCTGATTGTTTTCCGTGTCTCATCTACCCTGTGAGCAGCCCAGCATGCTCTCAAACACATAGTTCTCCCTCTGTTCTTCATTATACATACATGCAGTTTACACAGTGCACACTTCAAAATTTATAAAAAAAATTAATAAATTACATGGCATCATAACTAAATAAATAAAAGGTCTCTTAGACCTTGATTTTGACTTTCTCCTTCTTATATAGAAGGGGCGTTTTAGCGGCCGTTCGGCCTTGCCCCTTCCTTCCTATATATATGTGAAAAAAAACGATAAAAGACACAAGGGTTTAGATCTGGTGATGTTGTTGGACATGATATTCCTTCATCATAAACTGCAGGAAATTTGTTCGACATGACTCTTTCGTCAAAAGTATCGTGTAAGTATCGTGAGCTGAGAACATCACATAGACGCAGTGGTGGCGAACCTTTTTTGCTGGTGGGTCATTTTTGTTACTTATGATTTTAAAAAAAAACGAAATTGGGTCACAATAATTTATTTACTTACTATTTTTAGTTAGAAACTTCTTCTTGGGTTTTAGCTGCTAATGTTTTGATCCGAGGTTTATATTTAGTTGTCTTTAATCTCACACATGCAGCACTCATACCTGTGCCAAGGCGATTCCTAGTGGTGGATTTGACGAAATTCATGGAGGAAATCAACTGTTCACATGAATAAGGTGAACTAAACATTGTTAGCACGTTTCTAGACGTATACTATACGTTTAAAAACGTTTCAATATGTATCAGCTGTTTATTTCGGTGGAAGAATAAAATAATTTTAAAACTGTAAGGCAGAAAATATTAAAATTAAAGTTATATTTTATTTAAATAAGAGCTCGTGGGTCACTAAAAATTGCCTCGTGGGTCAGTACTTGACCCGCGGGTCAGTGGTTCGCTATCACTGACATAGAGCATGGTTAGCACTAAGGGACTAATTCCACATGTGTAGAGAAGGTACAGTAAATAGTTCATGTTTTTACTTCAGTTAGTAAAACAAAATACAAATATTTTAATTAGTGGTGTGCCGATTAATCGGCACCGGCAGAATCGGCCAATTTTTTGGCATCAGCATTGGCCAAATTTAGCCGATTCTCTTACCGATTCTTTGAAAATTTTAAATATTTATTTCAAAACAAAATCTATATTTGGAGAAAATTGAGCAGACAAAAAATACTATTTATGATCATATTTACTCATTTCAAAGTGTAATTATATAAAAACATTTTACATTCACGAAAAAGGCAAAGCTTAATAAAGTAAGTTGCTCATAAATTTACATTTTCTCTAACTAGCTAATCTCTAAATATTATAAACTAATGTAATCTCCTACTCTATACTACTAATAATAATTCTATATTAAGTTCTACTTTATAATTTATATATTAAACCATCTTATTATGTTGACTTTATTTTAAGTGTTTTAATAATTTTATAAACACAAATTGTATATCCATTTTTTTATTCAAATTGGCCATCAGGGACTTGAAATTTTAATGAAAAATTTTGTTGATGTTGACATTGTTGAAGAAAGAAAATACCTTAAACATAAGAAAAACAATTACTTTAAATATTGGTATTCAATTTATGAAACTAAAAAAAAATTATTTTATCGTTTTACTGAGTAATAAATGTTTTTAACATCGTTTTAGCTACGGTACATGAGTAACAAATTCTAGTACTGTATGTTGTGGAGTGAGCTAAGGTAAAGCATTTTAACAAATTTGAAATGTAAAAATATGAAAATTGAAAGTTTTCATATTATATTTGTAAGATTTATGAATGGAATTGATTTTTTAAAATATAGGCAAAGAATCGGCATCGGTATCGGCAGCTTTTCATGGAATCGGCATCGGCTAAATTTTAGAATCGCTACATCACTACTTTTAATGTTATATACATTTCGCATTCAAACTTAGCAAAGTATATAACGCCATTAATTAATGATATCAGAAAATACAGCACCGAAAATGCGAGCGTTTCCATTTTATTTTATGGGCTACGTCGTAGCCAATGTCGTAACACCGCTTCCTGTTGATCAGCAAAGTTAAGCGACATTGGGTCTGGGTAGTAGTTGGATGGGAGACCGTCCTCCGCGTCCAGATTATGTAGCGACCCGTGGTCCCACGTAAAAGCTGTAGGTCCCCTCCGTCATATGACCTTAGATGTTGCGAAGGAGGTTAAACAACCCCCAATCATAGTACAATTAAGTTCTGATTAACAAAAAAAATTAAACCATTTGGAGTTCAGTTCTAAGTTAAATAAATGTTAAACGAAAATGTGAAATTCAGAATTGGATTTCAAAATTTTACCGGACCAAAAACTGAAAGAAAAACAAAACAAAATTTTCTTTCCTCTCAAATTTAGAACGTCTTTATTTTTTTTTTATTTTTATTATTTTTTTTTTTTATTTCATTTTTTTATTTCATTTTATTTTATTTTTAAAAAGATTTTACTAAATATTGTTCTTTCGAAATTCGAATTTTATTGTCTACAAAGAGGAAATAAGTGAAGGATTTAAAAGTAACGCTTCGTAACGCCTTTCTCAGACTTTATTGAATGAGCGCCATCTTGTATTCTGGCAAGGAATCAATCGAGGTTTATTCACTCAGAGTAAATCACCTTCATATGCTACGAGTTTTATTTTTTACACGATTCATTTCGCTCGTATTTTATAACGATTTACGAGTTAGATATGAAAAAAATGAAAATGAAAAAGTTTATTGGTAGCTCAGTTGTTCATGTGACAAATAATAATAATACAAACTGAAAAAAACTCTATATATATATATATATACGTTAACCCCTCCGTCTATGGCCTTGGTCGGTTCGAAGTTGATGGGGGTTCTGGTTAGGTCGCAGCAACGGATTTGTTACTCTGGAGTAGTTTGTACCGTATAGGGAATCGCAGTAGTTTCTCTTATACTACTCTCCGATTTCTTCTTGTAGTGGATCGGAGGATTCTGTAAGACTTACTAAATTATCTAAGGGTTCCCCGATTCTTCTTGTAGCGTATGGGAAATTATTTTTCTCTATTTTAAGACTAAGTTCTCTGTAGAAAACAAGGCTCGACTCGAAGGAGAAGACAAAGATATTTTCTTACTGTAGTTTACTGCTAAAATGTTACAGGTAATGCTCAGCCACTAAGTCAGATCAGACAATCAGAATCAGAATTTGAAAAATTGTTCGGCTTTATATACTGAATTTTTGGTGACATCATTATTATTTAATGTTGACTTATTTTGTTTTTTATTCTCAATAGGCTGCATTATTTTGCAAAATATTTGAAGATAAGGTAAATATTTTAGCTGTAGCAATGTCTAGAGAGATAAGCAAGATATTTGAAGATGAAGCCATATTTTTATTTTAAATAGCATATTGACAGATCTGAAGTTATCATGATCTGCCAAGTTAATTAAAAATGGAAAATGAAATATGCATTTTATTATGAATTACAATTAAACATGCATATGAGCAAAAATTAAATGCTTAAGATTTAAAATTAAACGTTAAGCAAGACATGACTTCATCTTTTACAACGAAGAGAGAATGTATACAGAAAATGAACACTGCAGAATTTAACAAGATTACATTATTAAGCTAAATCTAAAAAAATTATTAAGTAATTTAAAAAGAAATAATTCACCAATTATTCAGCAGAAATAAAATAGAAAGCGAATCAAAAACTTTATCAGAACTTTGTCAGCGTTATGCGAATTTGGACTCTATATGTAAAAATGAATATAAGATGTACGTACATATGAATACTCGTATAAGTATGATATGAATATAATATATATATATATATATATGTATATATATATATATATATATATATATATATATATATATATATATATATATATATATATAAATTATATGAATATAAAAATATAGGAATATAGGAATTATTCATTGTTCATTTATATATTATATATATATATATATGATACAACTCAGAATGGCCCTCTGAGAAACTTTTATGTTACATACAGACCGTGCATGGAACAAGGAACTCTTCTGGGAAAATTAAATCCACTAAAGTCCGAATGCAAAAACTTCACTTTTCTACGTGAAGGTCAAATTATGATAATAAAAACCCACTCTAATAGACAGTTTATTTCCACAAGAGTTTCGATGCCCACTGGCCAGTGGGCATCGAAACTCTTGTGGAAATAAACTCTGTCTATTGGAGTGGGTGTTTATTATCATAACTAAAGTCCGAATAAGTAATGGTAAATGACCAATGCTATAGTTTTTCTTTTTCATGATGGAAGCCCAACGTGGGCAACTGGTCACGAGCAGGGGGCCATTCTGAGTTGTATCACATTAAACACACGTGTTAAGTGCTTTGAAAAGTGGACGCTCATATTTTCCGATTGAGGTTTAAGTTTTAGATCTTGGCTAAAAATACAAAAGTTACCCTTTTTCTTTGATGCATTCGATCCGACGTAAATGCAACGGGCTTCTTACGTATATTGAGGTTCTGAATTTAGCGGTCTGGGAAGC
>JAJOZX010015177.1:12500-52500 GCA_023014485.1 Bathynomus jamesi
TTAAAATAAAAATAAGAAAAATTTAATAAAAATAAAAATAACCAAAAAATTGTCAAGATGGGTCATCTGACTGGGTCTGAAAATAAATCTACCCATCCAGCCTCCCTCTTCCCCACCTCTCCCCAAAATGGGGGAAAGTGGGGAGACTACGACGACATGACAATGACGTAAAGCCCAAAGATATTTCACAGCCGACCTTCGGTCGACGCACAATAAAAATAAAATAAATAAAATAATTAAAATTAAATAAGAATAAAAAATAAGAATAAAAAATAATTAAAATGAAAGAATAACAAATTAAAATAAGATTAAAATAATTAAAATTAAGATTAAAATTAAAATTTCTAAAAAATAAAATAAGAATAAGAAAATTAAAATTGAGGAAGGAAAAATGAAAAAAAAATTTCTTGGTTGAGCAATTTCTAATTTAGCGAGTAATGTTGCACGCAAACTGTAAATAAGAGATTGACATACGACCACTCTTTTAAATTATCGCCAAATTTGTCGTCGTCGTGTGTGTGTGTGTGTGTGTGTATATATATATATTATATATTTTTTTTTAAGGTTATTTACGTGTTTTTCGAACGACGGTGTAGGACCGACCTGCAGTGAATCCCTCAAAAACATCCCGCCTCATTTGTCGGATTTAATGGAATAGAGAGAGAGAGATTTGCCTTCCACTTTCATCCTACAATATTTTGGGTCTCATATTCTGAGGGTATTTTCCACCTCGTTTTCGTGACACCTCTTCACCAGCGCATTTGAGGCAGTAGAGAATTGACCGCTTCTCCTATTCCAATCTATTTCTATTTTATTCCATTTATCGCGTATCGTTCGCGTCTTCTTTCCAAGGATCAGACTTTGAAGGATTGTCGTCGTGACGAATTCATTTTTCGTTTCCTTTTTCTTAGTCGTAAAAATCCTTTTGTTTGGCTTCTTCGTTTGTAATGACTCGTTTTCGGTATGAACTTGTGAATACTAACTAATACTCAATTATTGGTAGGAGTTTAGTCCTTAATTTTAGTATGATGTTTGCTCTTCTGCTGGCGAAGCTCCCATTGTGTGTGTATACAGTTTATATATATATGTGTGTGGGTGTGTGTGTGTGTTGTTTCTCGTACGCGACTACTCTCTTAAATATTGTGTAAGGAATAAATGCATAAATATGAATTATTTTCTCTTATAACGGGCATGCAAGTATAATTTTTGGGTCCCATCTAATGGTGCTCATAAACATAATTCAAGTCTGCTTCGCCAAATTTGGGGGATCTGCATAAATAAAAAGCAAAATCCGGTTTGTCTGAAAAGCTGGTAAATAGCCTTTGTTACCAACAATACCAACAGTGTGTGACACCTCAGTAAAATCAATTTCACAGTTTCTAAATGAGAAGTTTTGGAAAATAATTCTCCTACAAATATAAAATTTTTAAAAAGCATAAAAAATTACTTATTAGTAATACTCCTGTTTTCTTTGAATATTTTATTCATTTTGATGGCAGCAATATAATTCCAAAAATGCTACCAAGTCATTACTGATGAGGAATTGTTTTTTTTTCATCAATTTTACATTTGAAGGCGAACATTTTTCCGTAACTTCATTTAATTATATATATATATATATATATATATTATATATATAATATATATATATATATATATATATATATATATATATATATCAAGTACTTACCAAATGAGTGAAGCCGAAAATAATCTCAAAGTAATTTTTTTATTTTTTTGGAATAAAAAAATCCAGAATTTCTTTAAATCTGAACGAATTTCTAATTGTAATTAATTATACAAATTTACCTCTCTAATGTTTTTTTTTAACAATCTCTTCAAATTTTAACGTATATTAAATAATTAATTATATCTTTAAGTACAATTATTTCGATAATTAATAATTTCGTTAATAATTAAAATCCATAAAACTTGGTTATCGTACGATTTTTCTTAAAACGGTGACCTGATGCCTCACCTTTCAGTTCTGAACCTCAACTGACCACTTTCGGTCCAGGACAGCCCTTTTATCGAGAAACGGAGTCTCAGATCTACTGTATTAAATGTGAGTGAACTTAAGTGAGTAAGAGTCATAAGTGCTACACTTACTTCTACGTAACTGTTATATGACTAAATTCGTAAATGAGATGACTATTTTTGTATAGTCACCCTTAATTATGTTCATTTTTTGTATCATACAATGCTAAAGTTAGTAATTTAAATATTCGTTTCATTTTCCGTAGACTTTATGGGTACAATTTTCCCTCAATTATTATTATTAATTACTTGTATAGTATGGCAGACAATTATATCTTTAATTATGTATTATTTAAGTTTAATTATTCGCATTTATTTTTATTTTTATACAGAGAGAGAGAGAGAGAGAGAGAGAGAGAGAGAAGAGAGAGGCTACAAGAAATATAGAATTAAATAGAAACAAATTAATAAAATTAACATACACACACACACACACACACACACACACACGCGCGCGCGCGCTTGCAGGACGACATATACAGTCACGTGTGAAACACAACAAATTTTAAATACTTAAAAACGAAACTAAAATAACAAAAAATATTTACACCAAAAAATTAAATATTTCCATGGGCGTTGTTTTATCCAATTTACACGCACTGTCAACGCTATATATTTGCTTTAGTCTTCCCGGTTTAAGCCTCTCCTGAAATTTAATTGCGAGACCAATGCCGGATATATATATATATATATATATATATATATATATTATATATTATAATATAATATATATATATATATATATTATATATTGATTATACCCCACATTGAATAATCACTGATGTGATTATTCAATGTAAGGTATAATCAAAGATAGAGTCTACGGCCAGAAACCTCAGGACTTCGATCACACGAAGAATTTGATACGCCAAGAGTTCGAGACGTTGAATATTACAAAGAACTGTGCTGCTCTATTTGTAATTCAGTGGTTCAGAAATGCAACGTATGTATTGAACACGATGGAGGACACTTTGAATAATTTCTGTAGTAAATGATAAATATTATTCTTCAAAAGGTGATTCCATTATTCTCGGTAAACCGATTTATACCGCACCCGGTATATATATATATATATATATTTATTTTTTTAACTGCAAACAACACATAGTATAATTAATGTAAAAAAACGACGCTTGTGTAGAAGAGCGTTCCGCACAAGATGGAGGGAGAACGAACAAATGAAAAATGAGGTACCTCCCAGGAATCGAACCCGGGATCATCCAATTGCCGGTCGGATATGCTATCCACTACACCAAGATACTCGATCAATCAGAAGTCGTAATTCTCCTACATACAAGCGGAATCAAATGCCCTGAGGGGGCACTTTCGCATGCCGTACATATATACATTTTAACTGCAAACAACACACAGTATAATTAATGTAAAGAACGACGCTTGTGTAGAAGAGCGTTTCGCACTAGATGAGGAGGGAGAACGAACAAATTAAAAATGAGGTACCTCCCAGGAATCGAACCCGGGATCATCCAATTGCCGGTCGGATATGTTATCCACTACACGTCGTTCTTTACATTAATTATACTGTGTGTTGTTTACAGTTAAAATGTATATATGTACGGTATGCGAAGGTGCCCCCTCAGGCATTTGATTCCGGTCGTATGTAGGAGAATTACGACTTCTGATTAATCGAGGACCTTGGTGTAGTGGATAGCATATCCGACGGCAATTGGATGATCCCGGGTTCGATTCCTGGGAGGTACCTCATTTTTCATTTGTTCGTTCTCCCTCCTCATCTTGTGCGGAACGCTCTTCTACACAAGCGTCGTTCTTTACACACACACACACACACACACACATATTATATATATATATATATATATATTGTAAGCTTTGATCGATGCAATACAAATTAATTAATACGCCGTCTGGAACGAATTAGAAGTTGCTTTTCAAATCAAACTCCGACATGGCAGCTAAAAACATTATCAACTCGCAAACGAATAGAGAAATGTATATAAATGTAAACAATTTACAGTTGTTTACAGTTACTAATCGTTACGGAAACCTCACATAATATTCAAAACATGTTATTGCATCTCTTAATCCAACGGACTTAGAGTACTCGAAAACTCTCGACCTCAGCCTCGGTTCTGCATATATATATATACAGTACTGGCCAAATTATTAGGAATTTTTTAAAAATTTCATTTTTTGGTATAAAATGTTAAATTAAACCAATTTTAAACGTTGAAAAGTTATTTATTTCTACACAAGAATACATGGTCATTATTTAGCAATAGTTTAGTACTTAGTTTGACCCCCCTTAGCTGCCTTAAGGGCTGCGACACGCTTCGGCATGCCATGAATCAATTTTTTGCATAATTCCTTAATACGTGTAGAGTGAAACCAGACTTGAATAAGTCGCTCTATGAGTTGGTGTTTTGTTGTTATCGGCGTTTCATGGATTACGTCCTTTAAAATACACCATAAACTTTCGATTGGGTTCATGTCTGGAGAATTTCCAGCCTATGGGAGCAACCGAACACTATTTTCATGACACCATTTTTTAACCGACTTTGCCGTGTGGCATGGAGCTGAGTCTTGTTGAAAAATCCAACGTCTATTACCATACCATTCCCTTATTTGAGGCAGTAGAACGTCTTCTTAGTACTTCTATATACTTGACTTGGTTCATATTCCCCTCAACAATGCTCAAACGACTAGTTCCATGCACAGAAATTGCTCCCCAAACCATGATCTTTTGTGGAAATTTTACCGTTTTCATCAGACACTCAGGCAAAAATTCTTCTCCAGGCCTCCTTCTTACACTTTGAACACGATCGTCAAGCACGGCAATCGTTGACTCATCGGAGAACACCACCTGCAATCAAAGAAAGCCCTGTGAAAGAGTCAGTGCATAGCGTATGAAGTACAGCTAAAACGAAGTACAGTATGACTTGCTGCTTTACAGATATTTTTACTGCAGTTTTATCACGTACTGTAAATACACTTCTATGCATACTGTATTTACTGTATTAACATTCTATTTAATGTTAAATATTATTCTTACCTGTTCCCAATCCTCACTAGTCCAGTTAATGTGTTCCTTTGCCCATGCAAAACGTGCCTTCTTCATAGCCTCAGTGAGCCTGGGCTTCTTCCTTGGGCGGTAGGCTTTGAAGCCGGCAGTTAGAAGCCTCCTGTTGACTGTTCTACGACTAATATTGATGCCATCAGCCGCTAGACTACTGGAAATGTTTTTGCAAGTAGCTCTTCTATTTCTAAGAGACAAAATTGCAATCTGTCTATCAGTTCTTGGAGTCGTTACCCTTTTTCTGCCGCATCTTCCAACCCTTTTGGGGCCTACATTTTCTCCAAATACCATTTTTTTCTTAATACGAAGTACTGACTGTGGTGAAACATGGAGTTTGGCAGCGATTTCCTTTTGTTTAAATGTAGAAGAAGTTAATAAAACCTGTATTTGCCCAATTTTCCGTGGACTCAAGTCATTCTTTCGCCCCATTTTCAAATTCACTTAAAAACTGTAACAAATAATTGCCGAAATTGGGTAAATACACTATTTAAATTAAACGGTAGTTACAATGACACGTAAAAGAAAGAGAAACACACCCGCATCGCACGACAACCAAACGACAACTGACGAACAAACACGCTTCGTTCGACTAAAGAATTATGCAAAAAATTGATTCATGGCATGCCGAAGCGTGTCGCAGCCATTATGGCAGCTAAGGTGGGTCAAACTAAGTACTAAACTATTGCTAAATAATGACCATGTATTCTTGTGTAGAAATAAATAACTTTTCAACGTTTAAAATTGGTTTAATTTAACATTTTATACCAAAAATGAAATTTTAAAAAAATTCCTAATAATTTGGCCAGTACTGTATATATATATATATATATATATTACAATTTTATATGCGTAAAAGTGCTTATTTGTTTTAGCGTTTGAGTTACAGAGTGGGTGTATTGCGTAGTAAAATGGTTCCGTCTTATATGCGTATATACGTTCATTGGTTTAACTGCGTGTTAAGGCATATTTTTTTTATACAAGAAGGACGGTCGAAGGTGGAGCAAAAATGCTCCCCTTCCCCCATAGAAGAAGAAGGAGAAAGCCGAAATCAAGATCCAGAATGACACTATTTTGCTTTTTTTTATTTTGAAAAGATTGTATAGTGTATAAGATGGATGTATGTGTGGTGAGGAATAGAGGGAGAAGTGTGTGTGTGTGAGAGCATACTGAACTGCTCACAGGGCAGATGGAACACGGAAAAAATCAGCTAAGGAGGACAATGACAGGAGAAACGGAACGCTAGGCAGGAGACAGGGAGTGCTGGAATTCCTGTTTCTCCTCTTACTGTCCTCCTTAGCTGATTTTTTCCGTGTCTCATTTGCCCTGTAAGCAGTTCAGTATGCTCTCAAACACACACACTTCTCCCTCTATTCCTCACCACACATACAGTTATCTTACACATTACACAGTTTTTTTAAAAATTAAAAAAAGGCATCATTTTTTAAGGCTCGGAAATCTTGATTTTGGATCTCTCCTCCTCCACCTACGGGGAGGGGAGGACATTTCTGCGGGTGTCTGCCCTTGGTCCCTCCTTTCTGCGCGCGCGCACACACACCCACACACACACACACAATATATATATATATATATATATATATATATATATATATATTATATATATATATATATATATATATATATATATTATTTATATATATATAATGGACAATATAATAATATGGAAATATATAGTTTAGTACATTGTAAAGCGAGTGATTAGTCTTAAATTGTAATTTACTTTAAAACTAAAACCATGAGAAACTGTATTTAATAAAATATTCATTATCAGCAGGAAGACCTTTAGTATTCCCGCTGTCTGACTAACTTCTTGCGTGACCGACTCAAGCTTGGCAATGAACATAGTATTCAATACACAGGTAAAGACATTTCGTGATTGCGTTAACATTTATGTCTTGGATTTAAAAACGGAGTTTCTATTTTAATTCGTGAAATGCTTATAATTGATGTTCATGAATTTTATAAGCAGTTTATTTTACAATTATAATTTTTGTAAAGTTATTATTTTTTATTTTATTATTTCAAAAATGTTTGCGTGTAATTCTTAGTCATAGCTACTGACTATTACGACTTACTAAATTGCTATGTAACGTTTGAACAAAATAGTCCGCTCTACAGTCAAGAAGAACGGACAGACTTCAGAAGACAGCCGTGAGTAAGGCGCCTGCGGCCAATACGAAGGTGGACCAAGGGAGTCTGTCACCTAAGGAACACATGCTGATGATGTTCAGGAACAGACTACAGCCGTAACGTCTCGCATCTTGTTCGATACTCGCATCCATACATCGGTGCCAGAAAGAACAAATTGTAGCCTTGGCCCCGAAAGGAAGTCTCTCTCTAATTACTCCACAAAAGATTACTACAGTATTAAAATAAATCTCAGCATGAAATGGGATAAAATTTACAATAAGGTGTATTTGTCACCTGAACAATATATTATTAATATGTATAGTATCTTAAATCATATTAATAATTAATATGTATCTTAAATCATATTAAGCGAAATGACATGAAAATGAATAGAGAATAATACATTGAAGTTTATTGAGAAGTAAAAATAATTTGAAATTTTGCTGTTGAAATGTATAATTAAAATTTAACAAAGTAGAGTTTATAGTCACTCATTCATTCATCGAAAGTACTAAATATACTATTGGTATAGTAATATATACTAAGCTATTATATACTAATATACTATAAGCGTATAATGTTATATATGACAGAAAATATGCTTTACTAAATTTGTTAGTTCCTTTCAAAACATATATGTATATACTTCATGATACCTTAGGATAGCTTCGAACGACGGTTTACGATCGACCTGCGCTCGACCCCTCCGCAGCATCCTGCCTCATTTGCAGGTTTCGGTGGAAGAGAGAATTGGTTTCCGTTCTCCTCCTCCCCTCGTAGCAAGCGACGCATGGCTGGGCAGGGATTTTACACAAGAACCTGTCCAGTTTATTCTTGAAATTGTTCAGGTTGGTGTACTGGAGCTTCCTCAGTTCTTTTGGCAGTACATTAAAAGGTTTTGGGCCTCGTATTCTGAAGGTATTTTTCATCCACGTTTTCATGGCCCCCTGCCCCACTGCAGTTGGAACAGTACAGAGTATGCTCTCTAACAGACCAATACTCTCTTTACATTGCATTTTTCTTTTCGCAAACATATAGAGGTATTTTGGGTTATTTTTTATTCTCTGCTACCTTGTTTTCCTCTTCGTTTGTCTTGTTGGTGACTGGTTGTTTTAGGTACATTTCTATTTCGCATAGTTTTTTCTCTAGTTTGTCTCTCCTTGCTTCAGTTCTGTACCTGTGAAGATTTTTTACGCTTTGTTTCCGCTGTCTAAATAATGTTCAGTTTTCTCTCAAGTTTGCTTCGTTGTCTTTTTTGTCTTCGAAACATGTTTCAGCAATATTGGTTTAGTTTCATTTTCTATTATAGACAGTATTTCTTCTGGAGTCTTCTTGCGAAGCAGAAATTCCCAATTTACTTTCTTTAACTCTTCATCTACAGATTCCCAATCTACTTTATTTGAATTGATATTTAAACCTTCAAATATTCTTTCTGACTCTCTGGGATGCTTTTTTGGTCTGCTGGTTGCTAACTTTATTTGTATATCGACTAGGTTACGGTTAGAGAAATTTGTATACGTTACATTTTTATTTATTATTGTCATTGTTAGATGTCAAAATTAAATATACAATATATATATATATATATATATATATATATATATATATATATATATATATATATATATATATATATATATATGCCCTATATATAAATTAGGTCATTCCATCAAAGACATATAGAGTGTATATATACATTACTATATACATACTGCATATGCCTTTGATGGAATGACCTCATTTTTTAAGAAAGAAAATATGAAAGGGCAATTTAATGAGAAATTGGTGACCAACGAGTCTCACATCCGAATGGTGAGATATTAAAAACGATCGTTTCAATGAATTCATCAAATCATTCCCGATTTTAAAAGAAACCATTCAAACTCTTTTTTTTTATGAAGACAGCAGTCGCTGATACATGATATATATATATATATATATATATATATATATATATATATATATATATATATATATATATATATATATATATGTGTGTGTGTGTGTGTGTGTGTGTGTGTGTGTGTGTGTGTGAAGACTTTGAATGACATCTCAGTACCTGTCCAGCATGTACCACGCATGTTCTATGAAATTCATGTCGGGTGATTGACCTGACCATAGTAGATGTGCGATACCACGGGCTTTATGCCACCTCTGAGTTGCACGAGCTGTGTGTGTGTGTGTGGGCAGGGACACCATCTTCCACTACCATAGTGGATGATGGAGATAGATTACCATTGGCATAAAGTGACAGCAGGCCTTCCTCCAAAATACGCTGATATTTTGTGGAATTGACGGTTCCGTCGCATATCACCAGTTCTGATCGTCTCGTGCTCCAAATGGCCACCCATATCATGACAGAAATACCTCTGTGTTTCACTGTAGCCTGCTGGTGCTTCTATAAAAATTCCTGTGACGGACGTCTCCATTCCCACACACGGCCACTGGCCGAAAATGAGGCTACAGAACTCAGGGTCGCGGTTCTTCATCGATGCTGCCCACTGCTTGCGACGAGCAATGTTGCAAAGGGTTAGCGTGGGCTTTCTTCTTTCTAGTCCATAGTGTAGACTGCAGAGCTGGGCACTTGCGGCATATTGCGGTACTGCGGTACTGCTGCACTACCAAACCGGTACCAAACCGGTACGCGGAAATTTGAATGCGGTAGCGGTACTGCGGTACTTTCAGCGATCCTTTGCGGTACTGCGTTATGGGGGCCCGGGGTGGTAGTGCGGTGGTACCGCAAGTACCGCAGTACCGCAAAATATGCTTCAAATGCCCAGCTCTGGACTGTAGAGATATTTTCCGACGGTTCTAGAACTAACCTCTACCTGCACGCACAATTCACCAGCAGTTTGTCATGGGTTCACTTCTGCACTTTGTATGAGAACAGGTAATGTTCTCTGTGATGAACCTGCACGGCCCGGACGCGAGGCAACTGTCGTCTTGGTGGTTACCTTCAATTGCACAATAATTCTGTTAATGGTTGATATTGGAATACGAAGCTGACGTGAAATATCCTTTTAACTAAATGAACCTTCCCTAAAGGCCAACAATTCGTCCTCTCGTGAAATCTGTCAGTTAATACGAACCTTCGCCACGTGACATCTTGTAACTATCAATGATTCATTGTTTTTATTCGCCTTCCCATAATACTCGTCTTTGCTTGGTTTGCTTTCTTCTTTAATAAATATTACGCACTGTCAGCGGTGTCTATTTACTTTTGTCAATCCTCCGTAATGATGATGATTATGACTGTCTTCTATATTTATTTATACACACCTAAACGGTTAGGACAATCTGTACCAGATTTAGTATACACATTAAGGGGGAACCAAGGAATACAGCACCCTCCCAGTCCCCCCCCCCCTAGGTTGTGTTTCGGAGGGGGCTTTTGTTGCGCAAGGCGCAGCGGCATTCTAGTAATATATATATATATATATATATATATATATATATATATATATATATATATATATATATATGTGCTTCTGCATTCATTTTTCACGTGTTTAATTGTGAAATTCGTCCCATATATATATATATATATATATATATTATATATATATATATATAGATGTCTTGCCAATTAAAATAACTGTCCAGTCCCGTAGCCACGACTTCCCAAGTGGGGGGGGGGGCGAGGCGAAATTGTAGAAAGGCGGACCTTTTGGTGCAACCAGTGGCGGTCCTAGCTTACATGACGCCCTGGGCGAACCTCACCTTCAGCGCCCCCCCCCTGTTCGCCAACACACACACATTCGAATCCCCCCAAAATAAAGGACAGACATAACTCTTTCACAAAATAACTTTTTATTGGACTAATTGTTGGAACTTCAGAACCAAAACAAAGACTCAAATTTCTGAATTTTACAAATCCTTCATCACGTAAATAGAATAACTCACTTAAGAGAATGTAATTATGATACTATGAACAGGAAAAATACAAATTAAATTGCACAACTGCCATAAATAAACTAGAGAATCAAATTTCTAAATTGTACAAATGTTCTATCACATAAATAGAATAAGACACTTAAGAGAGGGTAATTATTATGCTACACTTTGAACAAGAAACAAATAAATTGCACCACAGCACAACTGCCATCTAAAGCCTGACTCTTCTTACCTTCCTTGATGCAAAGTCATTGATCTTTTATTATTTATTTTATTTATTTTTTTTTTTAAATTTATTTCTTTATTTATTTATTCTTTTTTTTTTTTTTTTTTTTTTTTGCAGGCGCTCATGCCGCCCCTCCACAAATGCCGCCCTGTGCGGCTGCCCATATTGCCCATATGAGGAACCGCCACTGGGTGCAACGACCTAGTCACTAAGGAAGGGGTTTAGAGTAGTTTAGAGAAGTTTGTGAAGTTTCAAAAGAAAATTTAAAAAATGCAAGTGTTTATTTACTAAATAATGTTATATATTATAATATCACATCATAAGTTATAACTTATAACTATGGTTACGAAAATGGACCTTTCCTGTCAAGGGGGGGGGGGGGGTGTCGACCGGGAGCGGTCGTTCGACCTCCCCCCCTGACAACTGGCCTGCTATCAGAATAAGATGAATATAAAAATAGTGATATTGCTGCACCAGTACTCAGGGTACCTATGAAAACCATTACAACTACAAATTTGGAAGTACAAAGCATAAGGATAAAGACTCAAAATAGAATTTGAGTAAAATAAAATAACCAATGATCCATTTACAGAAATAAAATTTGTTTTCAGAGGCATACACATCATTCAAATAGGGGACTTACACTTGAAAAAAAAGGGCACTTGCAAGAAATTGAAGATGGGGTGCAGACGTCGCCGACCCCCCCCCCCCCCCCCCCCCCCCACCCCTGCCCCCACTAGATCCGCCTTTGTTCATACCAACTTTGAGAACCAGTCTTAACTCAACTTCGTCTGAGTTAAGATAAGTTTTTCTTTAACCAAATTCTACGAAAAGAACCATCTAAAAAATTGTGAATATCCAACACAAAACGATTGAAGGAATATAAAAAAAAAAAAAAAAACTTTTTTACAGATTATGAAATGGTAAATTACCTTTAAAATAATTTAAGTTATAATTAACTACAATTCCAATTGCAGTTAATTAAATGTGTTATTTTAAATTTAACATTTATGCTACCTTACCTTAAGACAATATATATATATTATATATATTATTATATATATATAATATATATATATTGTTCAAGTTCAGTAACTGAACAGAGGTAAAGGTATTTTGTTAAAAGACAGTTTTATTAAGATTCACAGTAAGTGTTTCTTCGATACTTCACCTGATATTAAGAGAAATCTGTAATAAACGTGGAGAATTAGACAAAGCTTTGAAGCGACAAGTAGCCACGATCAAACAGTGTTCCTAACTCAAACACGAAAAAGTCGAGTTAACCTTGTCCTCACCTCTACGCAGGAGGCGTGCTGCAGAGGCGTGCTGCGAAGGCGTGCTGCGCTTTACTTTCTCGTGGGTCAGGTAGCAAGTTGGACTGTGATTACTCGCAGCTTCAATCATTTATGTATTAGCTTTCAGTTGTACATTGGGGAAGTTTAAGAAAACTGAGTTTTAATAAACTGTTCTCTGATAAAGTGTTTATGTACAGTACATATATATATATATATATAAAACCCTCACCAGGATTCGAACCCGTGACCTCCTAAGTAGGAGTCGCGAGCGCTTATGAGTGCTACCCACTGAGTTACGGGCGCTAGTTTAATATTTAATGACATTTGGTCGCATAAATCATTCATTACTGAAAAGAATACAACGTATACAATTACGGAAAGAAATTCGCCAAAAATTTTTTTTTAAAAAAGCACCGAAAATTACTAATTAGCATTTTTTTATTTTATTTTATCGGAGAATTTCTTTCCGCAGCAGTGCAATAATAAATAAAACGTATCGCTATTTCATACACTTTTACGCGGTTTCCTTTTATATTATCATACAGTTAAGGTGACACCCAGAAAATCTATCTTTGGAAGGGGAGGTTGAGTGAACAAGAAAAAAAATCAAGACGACATGATTCTGTATCAATTTCCACGAATATAAAACGAATCGCCACGCTCATCAAGAGGAATGAAATAGTAACGTATTCAAACTCCGTCAAATGGGGAATAAAATCAACGTGGAGATGAAATTGTATTAAAGTAATGATAGAAAAACTTACGAACAAAAACTGTAAAGCAAAAACTGGAGAAAGAACGGTTCTAAAACAGAAAAAGAAATAAATGTTATAAAAACATTGGTTAGATGAGATGAAATGGTACAAAAATGGTTCCTAAATGTTGGAAAATGAAGGAAGAAGCCTTTTCTGAGCTATTTCGCGTATATAAACATCTTTTCTGTTTTCATATTTGTTCAATTTATTTCCGAAATTGGATGAAAGAATAGCAAATATTGATTAAAAATTAACTATATTATCCTTTTGAACAGTTAATGAAAATTGCTTAATTGGAACTCAATTTATTTACTGTACTTCCTCTACTCAAATATCTTTTGAAGCATCAATTTTTGTTAGAATTAATCCTTTAACGCCGAACTTTTTTGTAGGGTTAAGTCTAAATGAGCGTATTTGAAACTGTACGTATTCGATACAGTCGGCGTTAAAGGGTTAACCTCGTAAATGCAATTATACTTTGGTTAATGTTCCTTCAGGATTTGTTATGTTAGATATTGATGGATTGTTTTTTGATCCAAATAATATATTCAGGTATACCACAGTAACCGATCTAACTCTCCAGCCGCACACAGGATCGTCTTGCGACTGACGACTGACGACTTGGGTCGTAAGTCATCAGTCAGCGACCGCGATTCGCGTCGCTGTAGCCGCAATGCGCGGGGCTCTCATTCTGTCAATGTAAAATCGCGCGCGACTTGAGTCGTCACGATCCAAGTCGTGATTCGCAAGACGATCCTGTATGTGGTCGCCGGCCTAAGTTTATTCGCGAGGTATTTAGTCAGTGGGAAATGAACAGCAAAAATTAGTTAGATATTTAGATAAATATTTCTTTTTGTACCAAACACTTAAAATGACGAAATAATGTGTAAGATTAATATTCCGTCATTTTAAACGGTTAATATGATACAAAACGTTTTGTAATAGATCCTCCTTCCGTCCATAATAAGCATAATCAGTCAAGAGAACAAAAAATTGGCAAACTTTTCGCTATCAACTGAGCTACCGGCGCTGTTTGACTGTCGTGAGACCTATTCCTTCCTTTTGTTCTATGCCGAGAGCGTTGATTCTATTAATAACGTAACCCCCTCTCCAGGGATGCCACTCCAAAATTTTGAAATAAAGCCATATTTTCTTTAAAATAAAGTAATTTGAAAGACCTACGTGTGTGTGTGTGTGTATATATATATGGAATGAATTTCACAATTAAACATGTGAAATGAATGAATGATGCCAACCCACAGAGAAAAAGAAAAATTATTCCAAGGTCTTTCGTGTATTCAGAAGTACACCTCGTCAGAGAATGAAGGGAGAAGGCGAGATGACGAAAATATATACATATGTACAATGGGACTATATGTACAGATGTAACCATAGTATCAAGTAGGATAGTTCTAAAGCGCTTGTTAAAAACAAAGATATAATTGAAAGGAATATTCTAGAATGTGTATTTATCCATTTTAAAAATAATTTCAATGACAGTGCAGGAATGTATAAAATTGACAATATCCTCTTAAAATACCTTTTCCTTTTAATGAACTCTTGTTAATAATGTGCTAATCTTGTTGTGGAGTGAGCTAAAGAAAAGTATTTAAACAAATTTGGGATCACCTGAAGATCAGGGCCACCAGTCTTCTTTAGTTAGCTTTATAAGGCTAACTAACGAAAACATCACGACCTAACCTAACCAATCGTCAAGGGCGTACAGTTGACCTAACGATTGGTTAGGTTAGGCCGTGATATTTTCGTTAGTTAGCCTGAAATGTAAATAAAATGTAAAAAATATGAAAATTGAAAGTTTTCACATTATATTAGTAAAATTTATGAAGGGAATTGATTTTTTTTAATATAGGCAAAGAATCGGTATCGGCATCGGCTAAATTTTGGAATTGTTACATCACTAATATACATATATATACTGTAGTATCCCCCATTTAGAGCATTTTCTATTAGCGTGTTTTCATTTTAAAGTGGTTTTTATTTTAGATACTTCCCTCTTTTAGAGCAGTAGCAAATTTCGAAATAGCACGGTTTTGCTATGGTTTAGAAATATAAAATGGGAGTCTCCAACGCAAATGCGCATGTGTGAGATTCATCTGACTACATGATCAGCCTGTTTACCTCATGTCACCTGGTGACAGCATCATTCTGTGCAAATACAGGTACTGTCTGTGCTTATTTGAAAGTAAACTGTATGGTATTACAGGGCTATACTAGGAGTTGGAGACTATGAAAGTAGCTTCAGGGTAAGATGATGATAAAGACCAAGAAAGACACTCGTCAAATCACAAAAAATAAAAACTAGGTTACGTGTTCAGTGCACTTCATAAAGTGCAGTCAGTGATTCAAGATATGGACCCCATGGCAAATTGGAGTTCCAGTGTTTGCAAGGACTTGGATCATTCAACTGAATGCTACAGAACAATTTACAAGGAGAGACAGAAGGCTGCTATCCAGCCTCGGTTGGATATGTTTTTAAGAAAAGTCAACCCTCAACTCCAAGCACCAGCAAAAACATCCCTCCACCAAATGTTGCTGCTACTGATGTCGATTCTCAACCAACTGCTGCTGCAACTGACTAATAGTGATGAGGCTACTGATAATAGCGATGAGGGGTGTACACTGTACAGATACATTCCACTATCCTCTCTCCGACAATCAACTCCCCAACAAACCCACCATAAATGCCACTTTCAATAAGTAAGTCTCTCGTGTCATTGGTAAGTGTTACTTTAATTTTATTATACATTTGTGTATTTAAAAAAAAAATTTCTAGTATTTTTCTATCAGTAAACTCTCATTTTTAGGTTTATTTAATGTTTTATATCTACTTTAATGTTTGAGTGTCTAAATATGAAACATGATGATTTAAAAGTTTCTATGTTCACAAATCTTTTGTCAGAAATGCATTACCCCTAATTACAGGTATTCCAGTGGGAAAATGCGTGTTTTCACTTCGCGTGTTGTCATTCAAGGCACCATTTTTCAGGAATGCATTAGCTGCTGTAAGCGAGGGATGCCTGTATATATATATATATATATATATAGTGCTTAATTTGTGACGGAATGTTCCGGAACGCCGTTCCGGTACTTTTATTTTAAAACCTAATTAAAAAAAAAAGGTTTTTATTTTAATAAAAAGGTCAGCAACGTAATTTCGTAATTTAAAATCCAACGAAATACAGACAGTAGAAAGCGAAAACTAGTCGATCAAGCAGAAATAAGTTTGGAGTGTGTGTGGAAATTAATGTGATTATTCTATCAACTTCCTATATATAGCAATAGCATTTAAGTAAAGCAATTTTATTTTGTTTCAAATACATATAATATTTTGTTTCACTTATGAAAATAAAAACCCACTCTAATAGACAGAGTTTATTTCCACAACAGTTTCGACGCCTACTGGCATCCTCCTCGAGTGGATGCTAGTGGGCGTCGAAACTGTTGTGGAAATAAACTCTGTCTATTAGAGTGGGTTTTTATTTTCATATTTTGACCTTCACGTAGAAAAAAGTGAATTTATTGTTTCACTTAGATGAAATAACATTTCACTTAGATGTTGCAATCACAGTCTAACTTTTTCTTTAAAATAATATTGTATTCGAAGAACTTTCATTTGCATGTTGCGCAGTTTTCGCAGAAAAGCGCTTAAAATGCGTTGGTTTCCGGGGCGCCGCCCCGGACCCCGCTGGGGGACCTTACAGCACTCCCCCAGACCCCCTAACTGTGAGGGCTTCACCTGCGTTCCACTTCTTTTTCATTTACAAATTAAGCACTGTGTGTGTGTGTGTGTATATATATATATATATATATATATATATACACACCGAGTGTCCCAAAAGTCAGTTTAACGAAAAAAAATGTTCTCCTAAGGTGAGTTTACTACAAAAAAAAAAAACTTGTTTTGTAAACATCTTTACAAAACATAAGAAAAAAAAATTCTGAAACATATTTACAAAACATGAGAATAGTTCTGGTTACAATAACTGTTGAAAATGTCGTCCATGTCGTTCGATGCACATCTTGTATCTGTCAACGGGTGACCGGCAAATTGCTTTACATAGTTCCTTATCATTGCTTAAGAGCTGCAATTCTTCACAAATGTAGTCTTTAAGGTCCTGAAGACATGCTGGCTTTTTGCTGTAAAAAAAAATTGTCATAATGTTTAGAATAATCATCCGGAGAAAACATTTTCCTCGGTAAACTGACTTTTGGGACACCTTCTATATATATATATATATATATATATATATATATATGTGTGTGTGTGTGTGTGTGTGTGTGTGTACACTCGGCAACCCTGCCCAGGAAATTAAAACAATATTAGAAAGTCAAAATTAGTTTTAGAGACTTAACATTGTAGAGCCTATTAAAAAAATAGAATTGGTTCCATCCTCAAGCTGCAGTGTTCTTGTAAAAAGAAGAAAAAATATTACATCAATGACCCCCCCCCCACACACACACACACACAAAAAGAAACAGAAAATATAATTGAAGGGAGTTGGAATATTTGCTTTAGTTTACCATACGCTAGCTACGTTTTCTCTTTTAAAATACAGAAAATGTAATTCATAAGAAAGGAGAGTAAATCTTGTATTTATTCATTAATTGTCTTTCCTCCGATAAAGTTGTGTTTGTTGGCGTTCAGCGTAGTTTACAATTGATTTTAACCCTGGAATGCACAGCGAGTCCAATTGAACCCTCTATGCACGATGATTTGATTTGCCTTTGCAGTCTAGGGTTAAAAACACCTACAACAGCCGGAAAGATATAGAGAGGCAAATTATTACAGAAACAACAGTTACGAACATACAGTAACAGCAAAACAATTATCAAAATCTGATGTATGCAACAAAAGTTATAAAAAATATTGCAAGAAAAACTTACATTTCCAGCTAGTTGCTTTCAAAATTGAAATTTTTTTAAAGGGTCCCCCTTCCCCCACCAAATCTTGATTTATCTTCTATTTTTCTTTGATCTTCTTTGCACTGTTTTTCTCTCTTTTTATCGAGGTATCTTCTTGCAGTGTTTGATATTTCACTCCATAATCCAATATTGATATAAAAATTACTGTTCTCAAGGTGTGTTTTTCTTTATTATAAAAACATTTTGTTGTTGTCCTAGAGCAGGGGTGGGCAACCTTTTTAAGTGAGCGTGCCAAAATCGTCAAATCTTTGATGCAAAAGTTAATCTCTACCATTTTTTAGCAGAAAACATTAAGTTAAAATATAAAACTCAGCGAAGAATTTGGATATTTATTTATTTTAATTTTTTTTAAGGTGAGCCCGGGGAATCGCGTGCCTGAAAAAAGTCGTTGGCGTGCCACGTTTGGCACGCGTGCCAAGGGTTGCCCACGCCTGTCCTAGAGTCTTACGCCTGGCAGCGATTTAAACCTAAATTTTTGAACATCACGTTTAACTGTATTTCGATTTCTCCAAAAAATTTCATACTTCTCCCGAGGTCCTCAATGATGTACAGGTAAAAAATACAGTTGTGGTAAAAAAAACATTGCCCAAAATATTTATTGGAAAAATATTGGCAATTTTTTAAAAATATGCAAAAATTCCTAATTGGTCGGAAAAATAGTAGTATCCCATTGGCTAAATACATAAATAAAAGTGAAAATAATAATAACCAGTACCCCATCCCCCCCTCTGCATAAGTGATATTAGAAGGGACTCGGGAAAGGAGGAAATATAAGTTATAATTTATATTTAAGCGTTGTCATATATTGCATAAAGCGTAATAAAACTTCGAATATGCTTTAACCATCTGAATAAATAAACTTGGATCACTTGAAGATCAGGGCCCCCAGCCTTCTTTAGTTAGCTTTATAAGGCTAACTAACGAAAATATCACGACCTAACCTAACCAATCGTCAAGGGCGTACAGTTGACCTAACGAGTGGTTAGGTTAGGTCGTAATATTTTCGTTAGTTGCCTTATAAGGCTAACTAAAGAAAGCTGGGGGCCCTGATCTTCAGGTGATCCCAAAACTTTGCTTTCATGTTGAGTTTTATAAATAAACCAAAGTAATTGATAAGCTATATATTCACATTATATTCCTCACCACCTACCCCGAATATGTCCAGATTATGTAGCGACCCGTGATTCGGATCCCACATAAAGTTGTAGGTCCCTTCCTTCATATGACCTTAGATGTTGCGAAGAGTTTCAACAACCCTAAACCACAAACAAGAAAAAACTACACCGAGTTTGGATCGTTTATTAACTACAGAAATAAAATTTCACCGGAAAAAATCAGTTTTCAAACAAACAAACTGTTATTCCTTAAAAAGAATACAAATTACTTGTCCATAAGTTTCCCAACATTCTTCAATATTTCTCCATCCAATTTAGATATCTGAAATAGCATCAATATATTCCCAGTATTCTAATCTGAATATGCCGTTGAAAGCATGGAAGCGTTTTAGGCAAATTAATAAGTTCAGTTTATTTATTACATAAGAGAAGTGAACGTGGCAAGTAATAATAATAATAATAATAATATTAATATTAATAATAATAATAATAATAATAAACAAAAGGTAAAAGGTAAAATAAAATTATCAAATGTATAATTATTAGAAAATAAATGATACTAATTAAAAAAAGGATAAATTATAAGATAAAAAGTGCTTAATGAAATTTGCATATTTTAGATAGATAATTAAAAAATGGGAACTTAATTGATATAGTAAAAATGGCAGTAGTGAACTTTATACATCAGTGGGGACCAACAAAGTACTTCTTTAGTGATTTGCGGAATACATTTATGATGAAGTCTGTCTGATATTTATGAGAACTGCATTCCAAATATCTGCTCCTTTGAAAGAACGTCCGTTTCCAGCAGTTTCTATTGCATAGTTTGGTTGTGTGTATAAAATCTAAACTTTGCAAGGTGGTCAACCACCTTGCAAAATAAAACAGACCTCAGAATTATAGAGTCCTTATATATATATAATATATATATTTATATATATATATATATATATATACAAAGCCGAAGTTGAATGAATATAATTCTGCGTACAAACTAAACATACCACTCATGATAGAAGTTTGACTTCCGAAACATCTGATATTAAATCTTCATAATGCTGACGTGGGCGTGGATCATCATTTTTATTCTTATATATATATATATATATATATATATATATATATATATATAAAACAGTTTAAAAACCGTAATCTTTAAGAAAATAACCTTGACATATATATATTTTTATGACGTTTACTGAACGTCGCATTTCTTGCCGGAAAGGTCTTTGTTAGCCTGTAAATCTGCAAATCTGTAAATCTGTAAATCATGTGGAAGTGTTCTAAATTTAAACAATTTGGAGTACCCAACCATATATACAGGGTGTCCCAAAAAAAACTATATACTCTTTATAGCTTTATAGCTATATAGTTTTTTTTTGGGACACCCTGTATAGTACTTACGTACTGGTTACTAAAAAAATATGACCTATTGTTTTTGCATCATTATTTCTCAGATATCCTGTATATAAAGGAAAATTTGATTAATTCCTATATTTACCTCTGAATTTTTTTTGCATAATAATGCCAAAATGAAGACCTTTTTTTTTTAATTTATGTTTTAAAAACGAATTATCTATTTTCCGGCGTATAACACGCACCCTAATTTTGAAGAGAAAATTATTTTGAAGAGAAAATTTAGGAAAATAAAAATTTAGGAAAAAATATACCTCCTCCCTCGCTTCACATGTACAATTTTAACGAGTTAATTTTAACGCAGGGTGATTTTTTGGAGTTTTTTGGGGGAAAAAAAAAGTGCGTGTTATACGCCGGGAAATACGGTAATCGATACCCAATTAACTTGAAAGCGAATAAAAGGTTAATTATTTCCTTGATTAACTTGAATAACGAGTGAAGAGTGACGAGGGAAAGAGCATTTTTCCAAAAAAAATTTGATCCGTGACCGGGAGAGTTAAGGACGTGTAATAAGAATTAATTTTTTAATTCAGGAAAGACAAATTTATTTAACCAAAAGTTCAAATAAGAATTAAAGAAGGATTTGCCGCCTCCAAATGTCCGTTCTTACGCACGTCATTTTGTCTCAAAATCAGGAAAGAAAATTTTTTAAAAATGCGCTTATATCATTTTCTCTTCTCATTTTTCAATTAAAAACAAAAAATGTAATTATGAAAAACATTAAAAAAACGTTTTTATTTTGTAATTTTTCTTGGGAAATACTTAGGTACAAATTAATTATAATTATTATCTAATTGAGTTCCTTCTATAACCCACCCATGAAACTAAATTTTCGCTTGGATAAAAGTATGCTGATATCTTTCAGGGGTCGACGCCCCCTTGCAGATATGTCCACTATATATACGTCTGGAACTTCGGATCTTGAACAGCGACAGATGGTGTTTGACCGAAAAGTAATTAAAATGATTAAAAAAATATATATTTTTGGCTAACGAAGATTTTAAAAGGGTTTTTTATCCTTCTTCATTTCAACATTAATTTCTTGACTCATTTTTCTAGCCATTTTATATATGGGGGGGGGGGGGGTTGAGTGTATGTGTGGGTATGTAAAACCTGATATATATATATATATATATATTTATATTTACGCCTCGTCTGTGTAGTGGTTATTTTTTAATTCAATTTTTAGAAATGATACCTTGATGATGGATTCTGTGAAAATTAGAAACGTCAATGTAGCAATAAAGAATGTTTCAACCTGCTTTTGCATTAATATTCCTGATAGGTATTACGTTTCCTAGAAGCACTCCAATTCTAGAGAGAGAGAGAGAGAGACCTGTCACAACAAAATAAACATCCAGAAAATTTATTGGAATGGCTGGTTTTACCTGTAAGTTTCACTTATGTTCACATTACAAATGAATGTGTTACGTAGTGCTTGAAGGTTATGTTTAGATCATTAAAGCTGCTTCGTACGGCTGATGCTCATGATACAACACCATTTTCCCATGGTTACATGACTAAACAATCAGGCTGTAACTGAAGTGATACGCAGAAAATTTAAAATCTTGGGCTTGCAGAAGACACTTCAAAACAGCGTTGCTAGTTTCCGTCAGACAGATAAATGAGAGGCAACCATTGACTATAACGACCACCAGGCGGCGATGATAGAACAAACATAAAGATTAGAGCTTAAGTATAAACACCTCATTTTACAAAAATAAAAACTTGAATTAATGTCTAATATCTTGAATGTTTACGGGAGTTTGAAACCCACTGTTGCGATGGGAAAGAAACAGAAATGGATTCGTGTGTATATATATATATTTCTACACTTTTCTGTCAAAACGAGTTCAAACGAAAAATTCAGTAAAACTATATTTGGGGAAACGGCGCTTAAGAAGGTTAAGCTTATGTCATCATCGATATATTATTGAAAACCGTGTTGAGAAGGAGTCTATTTCTTTTTAAAGATGTGGCCTTTCACTGCACCAGCAGTTCATAATTATGTAAAGATGCGACTAACAGCTCGGAATCAATTCTGGGCTTAATTAATTATTTTATATGAACAGTCACGTTCCAAGGCTTAGGATTTATATATCAAAGACTGCTCTCTCTCTCTCCTCTCTCTCTCTCTCTCTCTCTCTCTCTCTCTCTCTCTCTATGCATATGTATATATACTGTATAATATATATATATATATATATATATATATATATATATATATATATATATATATATATATGAACATGAAGCCCAGGACCGAAGTTAGAATATTCATCTTCTATTTTATTAGGTTTACAGACGTTTCGGGATCAAGTCCCATCATCAATCCATAAAGATTACCTGAAGAATAGAATGAATTAAAATCAAAATCGAAATTAAAGATTAAAAAACTTAAAAAATTAAAAGCAGTAAAATTAATTTATAACATGAAGAAGTACGGATGGACGTAACTGTCATTTGGTGAAAAATAAATATATACAATCTTCTAAAATACATAAATCAGAAAGGTCACTGACAGATGTTAAAACTCCAAAACTATCCATATTAAAGGTAACGCCACACTGTGACACATGATGACGTATAGGAAAGTGGTTGGATCTACATAAAGTTGATTTGTTCGAGCGAACCGTCCAATATACCGTGAAAAACGTGAATGGCGTGTATACGCTTGGTTGAGCCAACATATGATGCGTGGTTACATGCACAACTAAACAAATAACAATGGACGATCGCATACCAATAGTTAGTTGGTCTTTAAACTGAAACAATGACTCGAGTGTGGATGGATTACTTGGAAAGAAATCTTGGGGTAAAATGCCGTTAGGATTTTTCTGAATTCCTTTTTAAGTTTCTCAGACTGAGGGCCGAAGTAAGGAGGAGAGAAGAAATTTTCCTTAGACACTGTATAACACGTGGAAAATGGACTATATTTCTTGGAAAGGAACCTACTAGTATGATTCTCAATACATGACTTTGGGAAAGTTCTCTATTTTATATTAAAATTGTTGATATTTTTTTATAGCAAAAGATTCGCCAAATTTACGTTTATTGTTATTATTATTAATATTTACAAGTAATTGGACGTTACTTATATAAATGTTATGTTCAACGTTTAGATGATGTCTATGCAAAGCCGAATTTTCATCAGCTGTAATCAAACTATATTTGTGTTGATGAAGGTGTCTTCTGAAATCAATAGCTTCACGAATATAGGAATTTTATTTGTTATATATGTTATAAAATAATTGTTATAAAAGCCCTCATGTTACAATTTCATCATTTCTTCTGAAGTATCCCATGCTCCCCTCCCCCCAATAACCCCAAATGATTAAGCATAAACAGAGGACAAGGCGAGTCGGCGAGTCTCGAGAGCAAGGTCGGGAAAGGCAGACTGGAAAGGGGCTCCCTGCTCTGTATCCCTTAGGACCTAATCAAGGGCTCCAGATTCTTCTATCCTAATGAGTGAGTCTCGAGACTCTTGGCCACAGGGGTACAGAGGAGTCTCTTAGGCTTACCTCTTAAGAGGGCCTTATTTGGTTAAGTCTTCAGATTCGGGAGTGTCCCTGAAGTCTTTTAGTTTATTTGATATTTGTTCTTGGGTCAGAGCAAAGTACAATTATTGTATTTGGCATTCTTAATTATTTATTTATATAAGTGACTTTGAATTTATTGGGCATTAACGTTAATACTTCACTTTACCTGTAATGGACGTGAAACGCAACACTACTTTCAGTGCCAACCTAAGATCACACTGAGAGTACCGCCAGGTGGCTTATTAAGTAAAATACCTCATCCTTGCAACATTCATGACCACTCCGCACCATTTCTGATGACATAATATATGTTACAGTCAATCTGTGAAACCAGTCATTTCACATAATGGCAAAAAACTTCGGGTATTTCGCGTAATACCTGTGAACTCTTAAGCACAGATAATACACATTGCTAACCTAACCTAACCAACTTAATCTAACCAAACCTAACCTAGAGACCCAAACTTAATATAATCTAACCTTCACGAAGTCATTAATCGCTTAATCGAATTACGCGAAATGCCTGGTTTCACAGATTGACTAACATATATATATATATATATATATATATATATATATATATATATATATATATATATATATATATACATTATAACTGCAAACACGCAGTATAATTAACGTAAAGAACGACGCTTTGTATAGGAGAATTATCCGCGCAAGATGAGAGCGAAAGAACGAAACAAATGAAAAAATGAGGTAACCACCCGGGAATCGAACCCGGGATCTTCCGATTGCCGGTCAGATATGATAACCATTACACCACGGGCCTCACTCAAACAAATGTCGTAATTCCTCTACATACGCGCAGAAACCAATGCCCCAAAGGGGCAACTCCCGCATGCCGTAACATTATATACATTATAACTGGTTTCTGCGCGTATGTAGAGGAATTATGACATTTGTTTGAGTGAGGCCCGTGGTGTAATGGTTATCATAGCTGACCGGCAATCGGAAGATCCCGGGTTCGATTCCCGGGTGGTTACCTCATTTTTTCATTTGTTTCGTTCTTTCGCTCTCATCTTGCGCGGATAATTCTCCTATACAAAGCGTCGTTCTTTACGTTAATTATACTGCGTGTTTGCAGTTATAATGTACATAATGTTACGGCATGCGGGAGGTGCCCCTTTGGGGCATTGGTTTCTGCGCGTATGTAGAGGAATTACGACATTTGTTTGAGTGAGGCCCGTGGTGTAATGGTTATCATTATCATATCTGACCGGCAATCGGAAGATCCCGGGTTCGATTCCCGTGTGGTTACCTCATTTTTTCATTTGTTTCGTTCTTTCGCTCTCATCTTGCGCGGATAATTCTCCTATACAAAGCGTCGTTCTTTACGTTATATATATATATATATATATATATATATATATATATATATATACTGTATATATATATATATATATATAAACGAATGTAAACATGAAGACAATTAAAAGCATTAAAAATGGGTCTTTACATTCTACATAAATTAATTGGAAAATTTTTAAATATTTTTGATAAAATCGACATGATATTTTCAGAGAAATCTTTTTGACAAATACATGGAAACCACCGGACCAATCTCTCTCTCTCTCACACCACACACACATATTCCACTTGAATGCCATCTATACGATTTTGAAATCTACGAGTAGATTTTACAGTCATAAAGTGACATCGTCCTTGTTGTTGTTGACATGTCGAATCAGATTGTAATTTATTGCTCGAGAAATATAATAATCTCTTTTTATTGTTCGCGTTTATGGTTTTAGACACAACATAAATCGAAAGAAAAGCTATTTTGGTGAAATTCTGTCGTTTCAAAAAGGACTAAAACTATACCAAAGTACTCGAAAGAATGGGTTTACGCTTTTGGTTAATGAGTACGATGGTATTTGTCATTGGTTTAAGTTATATGACGAGTAAACCATTTATTTTGGACAATTTTATTGCAAAATTCTGATCTATGATGACTGGAGAGTGAAGAATGTTGGTTTATTTCGTACATTTTTCTCGTTAATTGCGTGATTTAGGTCTTGTTCTCACGTCCAGGGTCATATGACAGAAGGAATCTATGGTTTAACGTGGGATCCGAACCTAGGTCCCTACACCTGGGTCACCTATTCAACTACTGAACAGACGAAACGTCGCTTAACTTCGCTGCTCTAACGGGAATCGGTGTTGTGGCGTGGCCGTGACGTATCCCTCAGGTATACATCCAACCCGTGATATAGGATGATTACGAAAAGTACACCGCGGCTCACTTTAAATTAATGGTAGTTGGTAACTCCGTTTTACATTTTTCATCCAGCAGAGGGCGCTGAGACGAGCGGTAATACCTCCAACCGAAAAAAATAAGTCCCCTTTAAAGGGGAACATGGGTAATGCAGGGGGTTCGTCACTGCACCCAACATCCCATTTCTCATTTTCTAGCCTCTGGCTAAGATAAAATTGGATACATAGAACTGAACTCGTGGTGTCATCACACATCACTCACGAAGGAAACTGAAAAAAATTAGTTTTTATGAGTATTTTTGAAGTTATTCCAACTCCTTATCTGATATTCATTTTTAGGAAAGGATGTCAAATGAAATCGAAAGCTGGGGAAGAATTTTCTGACGTTTCCTCTCTCTCTCTCTCTATCCGTAATACGGAAAGTGGAGTGAAACGTATACTGTATATACCGGGTGTCCCAAAAGTCAGTTTACTGAAGAAAATGTTCTCCTAAGGTGAGTTTACTACAAAGAAAAAAACTTGTTTCATAAATATATTTACAAAACATGAGAATAGTTTTGGTTACAATAACTGTTGAAAATGTCGTCCATGTTGTTCGATGCACATCTTGTATCTGTCAACGGTTGACCGGCAAATTGCTTTACATAGTTCCTTATCATTGCTTAAGAGCTGGAATTCTTCACAAATGTAGTCTTTAAGGTCCTGAAGACATGCTGGCTTTTTGCTGTAAAAAAAATTGTCATAATGTTTAGAATAACTATCAGGAGAAACATTTTCTTTGGTAAACTGACTTTTGGGACACCTTTTATATATATATTTATATATATATATATATATATATTAATATATATATATATATATATATATATATATATATATACAATTTAGGGTGTCTCTTATTTTCGAAGTGTTGATTTTTTTAGGTTGCGCCCCCTCAACCAGTTCCATTGGTTGAAAAAACATCACATATAAAATTTTGTTTGGATTGAACAATTTTTAGAGGTCGCCCCCGCTTATTAAAGTTCATAAAATATAACTATTATTTATGCAATTAATATTTGAAATTACTAGCAGTTGTCAAGTATACTAAACATATGTTTTTAATTAATTAATCATCATATTTATGATGAATTCAATTAAATGAATATAAGGAGGAGCCCAAAGGAGCTTGTGCTTTACCAAAATCTAAGAAAAAACGAGGCATGAAAAACATCATGACTATTCAGATGTCTGCTGCCCTGGATCGTACACAAATTTCCTCTAGAAAGGCAACATTTATCCTCGCTTCAGATTACAACATAAACCAACATTCTATCCATCGCCTTCGAAATAAGAACCGAGCTCGTCATGCTAAAGAACTTAAGGAGCATTTCCATGGAGAATGTTCTATGACAGTCCACTGGGATGGCAAGATGATGGAGGACCTCACCTCGCACAAGCACATTGATCGTCTCCCAGTACTTGTGTCAGGACCTGGTGTTGAACAGCTGCTTGGTGTCCCCAAAATCCCAAACTCAACTGGAGAAGCACAAGCTGAAGCCGTCTTTAACTGCCTGAATGAATGGGGAATTACAGAGAGAGTAAAAGCAATTTGTTTCGATGCAACAGCTTCAAACACGGGTCAATATAGTGGAGCCTGTGCTCTCATCGAAGCAAAATTGGGACATGATGTTTTGTATTTGCCTTGTAGACACCATGTTTTAGATTTATTGTTGGGAGCTGCATTTGAAGCAACATTGGGATCTACATCAACTGGTCCAGAGATATTGATCTTTAAGCGTTTTCGTGACAATTGGACTTCTGTTGATCAAAGCCAGTTCCAAACAGGTGAGACAGACACGATTACTAAAGAAGCAATTATCCAGTCTAAAACTGAACTAATTCAGTTTGCTAGATCCCAGGCACCTATGCTACGGGATGACTATCAAGAACTTTTGGATCTGTCCATCATCTTTCTTGGAGGTGTCCCCAATAAAGGCATCAAGTTTCGTGCACCAGGTGCCATGCATCGAGCTCGCTGGATGTCCAAAGCGCTCTATTCTATCAAGATGTGGCTTTTTTGAAACCAGTTCAAGATGACTAAGACTGAAGAACGAGGAATTCGAGATCTTTCCCTTTTTTGTTCTCATCTATATGAAGGCTTGGACAACATCCTCACTCCCTATTGAAACCCCATTTAATGACTGGCTCCTTATGAGGTCATTGATTAATTATCCTAACAAAAAGATTTCTGATGCAACTAAAAAAAAGCTCTCTAACCACTTATGGTACCTGTCTGAAGAAGCAGTTGGTCTTGCTTTCTTTGATGAGCGAATTACTACAGATGTAAAGAAACGCATGGTAAAGGCATTAGAAGATGAGTCTACTGATAGACCACCCAAGCGTCCTCGGATTCCTGAATCGACCTTCTGCTCTGGTGAAGGACTACACCAACTTGTTACAAGAAATACTAGAGAATTCTTTACTAAGCTGAATTTGCCAGAAGGATTTCTGAACAAGGCACCCAGCACTTGGACATCCAACTGTGAATATTTAAGGGCCAGAGCTATTGTTGCAGCTCTATCTGTTGTAAATGACCGGGCAGAACGTGCAGTAGCTTTAGTTCAAGAGCTGAATAAGAAATTGACAGTGGGGGAAGAGCAGCTCCAGTTCCTGCTCCAAATTGTTGCAAAACACCGCCAGAGTCACCCAGTTCCATCAAAAACTGTTCTTCTCAAAAAATAACCATCAATGAGGTCGCACCTTAAAATACACCATATTGTATAATCATTGTATATTATATAAATGTTGTATAAGGAAATAATGCTAATTAAAGTAATTAAAGTATGTAAATAGCACTGGCATTTTGAATTTATCTCTATATAATAAACTAATGGTTTTTTTTTGTAGCAATGCTTCATTGCTGATTGTATATAAAAAAAGAGCCAGGAAGGATTTTGGATAGGAGAAAAAGGATTGGGATAAAGAAGGATTGAGGACCAAAGGATGGATTATAACAACATCAAGGATAGGTTAGAAAAGGATCAATGATAAATAAAAAGGCCTATACTTATAAAAACGAATCAAACTAAAAAAAGAAGGAAGGAATTATGTGTATAATGAGCATAATCATATGTCAGGAGCTATTATGCCATGGTCACCATTTTTATTAGCCGGGGGCGACCCCTAAATATAAGTCAATTTGTGTCAAACTTTCAAGTTTTAGTTTTTATGCTAAACGGAACTATTTTAGGGGCGCAGATAAAATAATTCAACCTTTCAATTTTTGACTACCCAATAAGAGACACCCTAAATTATACATACATACTTTGTACAGCTTACATAACTTAATTCACTTTTTGTCAGCACCTGTGGTTCAGTGGTTAATACCGTTTCCTATAAGCGAAGTGACGAAACTAAGGGTCGGAGGTTAGACTCCCGACGGAGCTGCTAATAATAATCTCGGCGTTTGTGCTTTGGGTAGCGTACGTTTGGCCTGAGCTTTGTGCCAGTTTCTGGCCTTCTTCACTGATTATTATCGATCATTATTTTTTTTAAACATCACTATATTTCCATTTCACTTAAGTTAAACCACAATTAATTATTATAATGATATACAGGGTGTACATAAATTATCTTAAAAATTCAATTAATTTGAATTTGTAAAAGTAATTATTTATGGACACCCTGTATTAGGAGAGCAGTTTTGGCTGTCACGTATTTTTATAATTAAAAACTTCGATTAAATATTCAATAGAAAATCAACAAAACAAATCTATCTATCTACATTATAATAATAGCCAAGTTTTGTTTGTTTGTTTGTTTGTCTGTCTGTTTGTTGCAGAATTGTGTCACGCTATCAGAAATTGTGAGAAAAAAAAAATTCAGAAATTGTATTACGGGCGGCAATGTGAAGCTCAAGATTTTCATGACTGTGTTCTTTTCTGTAGTTTAGCAATGGGGGAAGGGTGGAGGTGGGGGTAATCGGGGATGGGTGTGGTAATGGGGAGGGGTGGGGGTAATGGGGGAGGGTGTTAGCCCCCAAGTTGTATGAATGGGGGTGAGGAGGTTTTGGGAGATACCAGATTCAGAAATGTTGACACAATGTGAAGCTCAAAATTTTCACGGCTGGGTTCTTTTTTTGTAGTTTAGCCTGTCTAACCGTCAGCGAAGCGGCGGGAACTGTACTAGGTTCCCATTTTTATGATAAGGTTCACATTTTTATACAGATTGTTTGAGCTGCTATGTTATATCTATAAGCATACACTTTATTAATAACATTTTGAAATTTTTTTACAGGTTTTGTATCAACTATGATACGTGTTAATTAAACTGATACGATTCCAAATAAATTAAAAGCTTTTGGAATAAATTTTTAGAATAAGCTTGCTCTTCTCCTACGTTGTCGTTCTCTTGCCAATCGTCTTCTTATTTCTGCAGCAGTCTCCATTTTCGTGGTTCATTTTTTTTTTGCCGTCATTCTTGACGGCATGGGTACACTAGTTATAATATAATAAGAGAGCTGTCCGTCTGTCTGTCCGTCTGTCCGTCACGCTTTCAGAAATTGTGAGAAAAAAATTCAGAAATTGTGAGAAAAAAATTCAGAAATTGTATTACGGGCGGCAATGTGAAGCTCAAGATTTTCATGACTGTGTTCTTTTCTGTAGTTTAGCAATGGGGGAAGGGTGGGGGTGGGAGTAATGGGGGATGGGTGGGGTAATGGGGAGGGGTGGGGGTAATGGGGGAGGGGGTTAGCCCCCAAGTTGTATGAATGGGGGTGAGGAGGTTTTGGGAGATACCAGATTCAGAAATGTTGACACAATGTGAAGCTCAAAATTTTCACGGCTGGGTTCTTTTTTTGTAGTTTAGCCTGTCTAACCGTCAGCGAAGCGGCGGGAACTGTACTAGTATATATAAAACTCAAATTGAAGTCTAATCTCAGTTCTTACCTACGTTCTTGCTTTACAATAACCACTTTTTTTATTTTTTTTGCATATACTGTTATTTATATATATATATATATATATATATATATATATATATATATATATATATATATATATACTGTGTGTGTGTGTATATATATATATATATATATATATATATATATATATATATATATTAACTGCAAACAACACGGTATAATTAATGTAAAGAACGACGCTCAGGGCATTGTTTTCTGCTGGTATGTAGGAGAATTACCATTTCTGATTAATCGAGGTCCATGGTGTAGTCACGCAGTGGTTCCCAACCGGTTTTGGCTTATGGCCCCCTTAGGAACCTTATTTTTTCCTGTGGCCCCCATAAGCATTATTTTCAGTAGGTAATATGCAGATTAACTCTATTTTACAAAAACAAATATATATAAAGGATATTAAAACAACTATTTGTATTCAGGTACAATATTATTTGTCACATAGGACTATAAACATAACAAAAACTAAACAGTGGCTAACAAAAATTTGCAGTTATTTACTTATATTATGTATTAATTATAAAAAAATATAATCAAAAGAAATACTGTACTTATAGCAATCTATTATAAATTAAAAAAACTAGTAAAATTACTACAACTTCGCAATATTAGGGTAAACAAATAAGAGCTACTTACACACTACAGCGACGATCCACGTGGTAAACAGACTGTAAGGATTTCAACCTGAAGTATTTTTATCAAGTCAACAACGCTGCCAGGCGCATAACGATCAAGCGCACAATGGAGTGCGCCGCACAATAAGCTTGTAAGATGCAAAATATTTGTTTACAGATAAATTCAAATTCTATTATAAAATATCTAAAAAAAAGGAAAATATGTGTATTTAATTTTTTAAAATGTAATTCAACTACATAAATTAAAATTATCTATTGGCCTAACTATAATTTAGGCTTCAATAGGTTGAGTCCTGTGGCCCCCTTCATGGAGACTGTGGCCCTCTAAATATTAACATTTTCCTGTGGCCCCCTTCAAATGTGCCATGGCCCCCAGGGGGCCATATGGCCCCCGGTTGGGAAACACTGGACTGTAGTGGATAGCATATCTGACCGGCAATCGGATGATCCCGGGTGGTACCTCATTTTTCATTTGTTCGTTCTTCCTCCTCATCTTGTGCGGAACGCTCTTCTACACAAGCGTCGTTCTTTACATATATATATATACAGTATATATATATATATATATATATATATATATATATATATATATATATATATATATATATATATATATTTGACCTATTATTATTTCTGTTACCGTATTACCTTAATCTCTACATCATTATCAACACTTTAACTACCCTCAGTATTGCAAATGAAATTAGTGAATCTTCAAACGTAATGAACAGTAATTATATCTCAGTAGACAACCTTTTAAACAAGAAATGTAACACTAAAATCTTATCTTTCCTAAAGTTAAACATTCTCAGTCTTCCAAACCACTTTGACGAATTGACAGCTAACCCGAAGTTTTTTTTGTCTGAAAGCATTACAACACAAATTCACGGGCATTATATTAACTGAAACTTGGTTAAATGATGATAATAAAATATTTTTAACATCTCAGGATACACAAGCTACCATATATGTATATACAACTAACAGTAAGAGCGGAGGTGTACGTATATTCGTATACTGAAACTGCCTGAGTAAATGTATCGAAGAACCAACAAGCATAAACAATACTTCAGAAACACACGCAATTGAAATGTATATTTATAACATCCAATATTCAATTTTAGGCATCTATCGACCACCAGCTGGTAACGCACCAACTTTTATTATTACATCGATAGAATTCTAATCTCCAATTATATTGGTAACAATTGCGTGATTGTAAGAGATTAAGTATTGATCTCACGAAAGAATATTCAAATAAGAACGCGAGCTTTCTTCTTAACTGCGAGTGGTCTTAAATTAGCTATTACAAAGCCAACTAGACTTCACAATGACATTAGAAATTCGATTCTGCTAGATCAAATGTGGGTACGGTCCCCGCTTGATTGCATCTCAGGTATAATTATGTTAAATATCAAAGATTACTCGACAATGTACTTCATGTTAATCACCCATTTCTCCGCACAGGAAATTATAAAAGTTAACTATAAATCTTACGACTATAATAAGCTGAAATTCCTTTGGGGAATAACAGCTTTTGAATGGACAGAAATAACGAAAATAACTATGACGTTGGAACAAAATTTCGACATTCTCAAACACATTAATGGATATATTCAACACAAACTTTCCTCTTAAATCAAAAGTAAGATCTAAAACTAAATACAAAAACCAATGGATCACCCCAGCACTCATTGTGAGTTGTTGTTGTTGGTTAGCCGATCAGCCCACCCTGATCGAGCAAGCCGGCGGCACGCAGGTAACCGATCGCCCTCTCCGGAGTGGACCAGAGGTTCAGCGCACTAGTGATGTTGTGTTGTGTTCGTTGTTGTGCTAGAGCGGTGCAGTCTGTCATAATGTGTTCAGTTGTTTGTGGTGTGTTCTGGCACAGGTGGCAGGTGTCGTCTCTGGAGTTGTCTAGTCTGTGTTTATATGTCCGTAAGTTGGGGTGATGTCCACATCGGAATCGTGCTAAGTTAACTCGATCCGATCTGCTCAGGCTGGTCTCTGACCTGTTAATGGGTGGCGGCTTCGCACCTAGGACCGCATTCGGACCGAGTCGTGTCAGTGCTTTGTGGGTTAGGTGTGTGTGTATGTGTTTTCTGCACTATGTGATGTCTGTGGGGCGTGGTATGGAATGGAGTATTTGGTTATAATGTCTCTCTGGTGTTACCTTAATGGTGCGAGGTGTCGGTGCATGATTGTACATGTAGTGGCAGGGGTGTTGTGGGTTAGTTGTCGCTGCCGCCATTAATTGTGTTCCCCTCATGTCTACTGTAAATGTTCCCTAACTTTCAGTATTTTTGTTTCTGTGTGCAGGTGTTCTATTGATGTTGTTTGAGTGCATCCTGTAATGATACGAAGTGCGTTGTTTTGTATTGTCTGTAAGGTGTTTATGTGTGTTTTGAGATAATGGGTGCCCAGCATGGGCTAGCATAGTCCATAACTGAGCGAATATATTGTTTGTATGTGAGCGATGTTATTTCCTTCTGGTGTCCAAAGTTTGTGCCTGTTAGTACCCTAAGCGTGTTAAGTATTGATGTACATTTGTTTTTAATGTCCTGAATGTGGCTTGCAAAAGATAATGATGTGTTGTATGTGACCCCAAGTATTTTGGTCCTGTGAGTGTGTGGAATGTTGGTGTTGTTTAGTGTAAGCTGTGGAGTTACCTGGTGTTCTTTTGTGTTGCTTGTAAGCAAGGTGATGGTTGATTTTGTGGGCGCTACTTTGAGTCTATTGTGTGTGAGCCAGTCTTGTATACTGTTTATGTATGTTTGAAGGTTATTTGTGCGGTGTCGATGTTGTTGCGGGTGGATGTTAAAGTGATGTCATCTGCATATGATGATAAGGTAAGCTTGTTATCTGCGGGTGTTGGAATGTCATGTGAGTATCTTCCTGAAAGATACTTGCTCAGCCACCTTTTGGTGTTATTGTACAATGTGCATGTTTGTGTTGAGCATTTTGTTTATGAGAGGGAAGCGTGGGACTGGGATAGCATCAAATGCTTTACTAATGTCTATTGTTGCTAATAGTGTACGTTGAGCTGGTCTTCTGGAGTTGATGCCATCCATGGTGTGCTGCGTGAGGTTAGTGAGTAATGTCGTGGTTGAGTGGTGAGGTCTGAATCCATGTTGAGTAGGCGATAGTGGTATGTGTGGGTTGGTGATTTGTAAGATTAGTCTTTCTGTTACTTTGGAAGGTGTGCATAGTAAAGTAATGGGTCTATAGGAAGCTGGTTCTGTTGGATTTTTGTTTGGTTTGAGTAGTGTAATAATTTTATCTTGTTTCTATATGTCAGGAATAATACAGTGTTGGTATGAATATGTGCTGATATTTGTGAGAGCTAGTATTCTCTGTGGGCCCAAGTGTTTAAGGTGTATGTTAGATATGTTGTCTGGTCCAGTAGCCTTCGAATTCTTAATGTTTTTGATGATCTGGTGGTCTAGTCTGTATTGAAGGGTGTAATGGTCGTGTCGAGTCTGTAGGTTTTCTTGTGTCTGGCTGTTTGTCTGTCTGCGTGTTTCTGGTTGTTGTCTCTGTTTAAGTGATTTATCTTTGCGTAGTGATTAACTAGAATGTTAGCTTGTTGTGTATATGTTAGGATAATTTTGGCTGCGACAGATAGCCGCGTGTGGTGTGAATGCTGCTGTTAGAGTGGGTAATGCTGTTTATAGTCTTGTATAGCCTGGAAGTATCTGTGGAGTGGTTTAGTGTTGCTAGGAATTCCCTAAATGTTTCTATTTGTTTTTCTTTGAGTTTGTTGTTTATTTCTGTGTTGAGCTGTTGTATCTGCTGTTTTATGGCTTCTGTGTGTGGTGTTTGTGTGTTATGTTTGAGGTTGTTACGTTGCCTTATGAGGTGGGCTATTTCTCTAGTGTAATTTGGGTTGTATTTCCTAATGTTGCCCTTGGGTATGTATTTGTTTGCATTACTGATGATCTGATTAAATGTCTTGAGTGTTGTATTGATGTTTATGATGGGTGTGCTGTTTAATGTGGTGAATTGTTCCTCAATCTGTATTTTGAACTGTTCCCAATCAGCTTTCTTGTAATTTCTGTAAGTGTGCCTAAGGCTGTTGGGGCAGAGTGTAGAACGTGTTGTAATGATGATGGGCAGGTGGTCTGATGACAGTTGTTTTTCTGTTCTCCAGTGTGTATGTGTTGCTAGTGAGGGGGAACAGAACGTTATGTCTAGGAAGGAGTTTGAGTATCCTGCTTGATGTGATATGTGTGTATGTTCTCCCGTATTGTTAAGGATGAAGAAGCTGTTTAGTTGTGTGACTATGTTGGCGCCTCTGGTGTTGCTTTGGTTGTGCAGGTACCAACTAGTGTCTTTAACGTTGAAGTCTCCTCCTAAGATGACATTAGTGAGAGAAGCCAGATTGTGTAACTGTGGATTGTAATTGGCTGGCACCTGAGGTGAACTATCTGGTGGGATGTAAATGTTGATTAGTGTGGTGTTGTGTTTTGCGCGTGTTTTAATGTTAACTGCTTATATTTCTATCGTGTTATCTGCTTGGATTGTGTTCGTAATGTTTTGGTGGCATTGTGAGTATTAAACGCAAGCATACTTCCTTTAAATTATGGAAAACCAATATTATTATTATTACTAAACACATAAAAAAAATTACGGTAGCAATGTAGTCATTAAAAGAGCGAAAGTAGATCACTATTGTTAAAGAATTGACGGACAAAAATACATTCCCAAAAGGCTATGGAACACGCTGAAGGATTTAATTAACACAAAAATAAAGAAAACAAATCCTTCGTCTTCCCTTACACAAGGCGGAAATTCTTACAGTGATTCCAAAGACATAGCCAATTCACTAAACAATTTCTTTGTAAATATCGGTTCCAATGCTGCATCCTCGATCCCACCAAACGCTGGCACTCGTTACTGACAACACATTCCACAACCCATTTCAACCTAATCCAATCGTACAGAACGATATTGCTTTAACAATAAAAAATAAATGAGACGAACAGGCAATTAGAGCATGTGTATAAATGGGTGCGTGCTAATAAACTTTTATTGAACCTGACAAAGTCATCTTACGTGATTATTACCACAAAACATATAAACGCAAACTATCAAATAAATGAATGAGGTTAAAGTACTTGGCATTAATTTAAACGAAAAACTAAATTTCAAAAGTCATGTACAACATATCAAATCCAAAATATCAAGATTTCTTTTCATATTATTTAAACTTAAAAAGACCCTTCCTCAAAACGCACTCCCTACCTTATATTATTCCTTCATCCATCCAACATGGGGCAGTTCAAAGAAATGTAAAAATATCTTTTGAAAGTAATTCATAAAAAAATGTCTTCAAATCCTCTTAAACAATGATAACAGGCAAATTATTTTTAATTGAATAACAATTTATTAATAATAAAATAAATGCATTTGTTTTACAATTTACAATGACATAAATAATTGTGAAGCTGAACTATTTATTTTATTTAATTTGGCCCTTATATTAAGCTTTAGGCGTTATTGGGCTAAAAAATCACACTTCCCCCCACGTTTAAAGAATTAAATATTTTAAAACTAAATGACTTATACAGATTCACTGTTGTTGTCAGTATGTTCAAAGTTATCAATTAACATCAACAGACATCATTCATTCAAAAAGCGATCACTCCTATCAAATACATCATCATTATAACGCTATAACATTATAACATCATTATAAACTGCGGAAAATGCACTCTCTTTCAAAGGAGCGGATGTATAGAATGCAATTCCCATAAACATTATAAGACAGACTTTATCACTAAATGTATCTTGCAAATTACTAAAGAAGTACAGGCTGTCCCAGAAGTCTGGACTCATAGGGAAAATAGACATTATATTTTTAAAGTGAAACAAACACATTTGTAATGTCAGTTTTACATATTTTAGGAAAGAAAATACCCTGATGGCTCAGTATACCTATCGAGGGAAGGTGAAACTGGTATTGCTACAAATTTCTGGAAGAAGCCAGAGGGAGGCATGTTTGTGAAATAACTGACATGCCTCCCTCTAGCTTTTTTCGGAAACACGTAGCAATACCAGTTCCACCTTCTCTTGAATTGTATACTGAGCCATTAAGGTATTTTCTTTCCTGAAATATGTGAAACGGACATTAGAAATATGTTTGTTTCACTTTAAAAATATAATGTCTATTTTCCCTATGGGTCCAGATTTCTGGGACACCCTGTATATTATTAGGTCCAACTGATGTATAAGTTCACTACTGCCATTATTACCATAGTAATTACGTTTCCATTGGTACTTTCCTGTTATCCCGGACCCCAGACTTTTTGCCGAAAATATCACAACTTAACCTAACCAATTGTCAACTGTATGCCCTTGACAATTGGTTAGGTTAAGTTGTGATATTTTCAGCAAAAAGTCTGGGGTCCGGGATAACAGGAAAGTACCTTTCCATTTTATAATTAACTACCTAACATATGCTAATTCCATTAAGTACTTTTAATTTCATAATTTATCCTAAATTATTATTATTTTTTATTAATCTTCATTTATTTTCTATTAAAAATATGTAATTGAATATTTTTCCTAAAATGTGTAAAATAAAACTACTTTTTCAAATTTTTACTTTTTGTTTATTAATTATTATTATTATTATTATTATTATTATTACTTGCCACTTTCACTAATCTTATGTTATAAATAAACTGAATCCCATTATTTTTGCCTAAAAAGCTTCCATGCTTCCAACGTCATATTCAGATTACAATATACTGTGAATATATTAATGAATACCGCACTAATTATCTAAACTGTACAGAAAAATACTGAAAAATATTGTAAAACTTTATGTAACTTTTATTATTTTGCTAAATAAAGTTTTTTGTTTATTTTGTTTTATTTAACTGGTTAAAAATGGATTTATTATTTAAATATTTTATATCATTACAGTAATAGACGCATTTGATTGACTGGACATTCTGTCTACACTCTCATAAACTAATTTAACCTAACCGAAGCCTAACCTAACGTAATCTACGCTAACCTAACCCGGTATTGGCGAACATAACTTAAATTTAACCTAACCTAACTCATTGTAACCCACAATAACTTGTCGATTAAATGCCACGTCGAAAGAGTTACGTTAGTCCACCCTCAATGAGTAGACTTTTTTTTTACAAGTTCGTCGTTCTAGTTCTTTACAAGTTTTGAACACACACAGGAAACTATAATCGATTCAGAAAATTGGGTCGTGAAAGTTTGTTACTTACCGTTAAACATCAGAAGAAACATTAAGGTTCATCGTAGAACTTTTTTGAACCGACTGTACATACGAAAAAGTCATAGCGGTTGAATTGAGAAACCACTTCATTACTCATTAGGGTTCAAATCAAATTAAAACTAAGGAACAAAACAAAAACGAACAAACGAATGAACGAGAACAAACGAATGAACGAGTCCTAATAAACAAACAAACGAAAACAAATAAACAAACAAAAATGAACGAACGAATAAACGATAACATAAAAACAAACAAAAGAACGAGTGAACAAACAAACGAAAGTAAAGAAACAAAAACGAACGAATGAACGAACAAAAAAATAAACGAACGAACAAACAGCAAACGAACAAACGAACGCATAAACAAAAGGAACAAATACATGAACGAACCGACTAACTAAAAAATAAATAAATAAACGAACATTTTAATAACATTTAAAGATGTTATTATTTAGACTTTTACAATTAAAATAATTAATTAAAATAATTAAAATA